>CM021313.1:4581541-4612238 GCA_010645155.1 Tigriopus japonicus
GCCTCGTGGCTACTCAGCATGCTATATTTTAATATCTTTGGATAATGGCAACAAAACAAAATTTAATTACTCTGAGGAGAATTAAAGCATATAAAACAAAACATTCTTGAGCCCTTTGGTCTAGGAAAGGTTACAAATCAGTTGTTTTCTACACAATTCAAAAAGCTAACAAAAAATGCCAAAAGAAAGTAAAACTAAGGGTATGAATACTGACAAATATATCATATTACATGTTTTGTTTTGTTTCGTTTTCAATATTACCAAAATTGAACTGCATAATATTTTGTTGCCTTTTGAAACCGCCAAAAAACTTTTGGGACACCCTGTATTCTAGAAACATTGTGCTTATTAAACATGTTTATCCAATGTGTTTCTGCAAACTTTATACTTCCTTTGCTAAGTCAAGAGACAGGGATGAGACTACTCCTTTATTAGAGTGGCTCTAGTCTCCTAATCTTTTTCAACAAAATGCCAATGAATCTACGAGACAAATTCAGGTTGATATCAAATTTGACTTGATTAAAAATCGGTTTCTCATGGCGTGTCAAGTAGTAAAGTGAAAAAGACCGCAGGAGGTGTTCGCAGTAAAAAGCACGCAAGCAATGAAATAAGTTGAAGTAAGTCGAATAGCTTTGAGTACACAAGTTTGTGGTCACTTTTACTACTGACTTCAAATAGACGTTCCGTTGATGGATTTATGTTAGTAATTCATCCTTCGGCGTGTCAGATTTCCGTACTTTCCACTTGTCGAACTTGCTCGGTAGTCTTTGCTTCTTTGTCTTACGACCTGCCAAATTGAAAAAATACCGCAATTGGCGGGATGCTAACGATACGAGAAACCTTGCCCAAATCTAATTTTGCAAAGACATTCTTCATGAATGTAGCTCACTCTTCAAATTGAAATATTCTGACGTAGACTGATGTGGAAAAAGCGGCCAAATATTCGGCAGATGTCATTATAAGGGATAAAACAGGTGTTAGCCAGCTTCAAAACGAAGCCGACTGGAAATACTTGCGAATGCCAATTCGAGCTTGAAGGCGAAAGGGTAACCTTTTCATTCATCACAAATCGCATGCTCTTTGACTACCTTGTTTTTTAGCTCCGCTTTCGGGCAACGCCAAGGCCTGGTTTGGATCGGATTTCGAGGGAACTCGAGCGAGAGATTAGAAAGAAGGAAAAAGAGAGGATCGACAAAGAAAAACGCGAAGAGACTCAACCGATTCAAACAGCAAAGATGCATTCACCAACCCCAAAAGCACAAAGCGAAGATGCCACCAAATCCAGTCGTAAGATAATCAATTTGAATAACTTGTTTCAGGAACATGATTGGTTACGACGGGCTACCCTAATATTAAATGAGACAGCTTTTTGCAAGAAGCGCTGAATTTCCTGGAGTGGAAGTCCAATGATGAGTAGAACTGAAAGGAAAAGGATGTTTTTTCAAGCAGAAAAAACCAATGTGGTTCTTTTACTAACAGTTTACTGGGAAGTCAGGGTTCTTACACAGCTCCCAGAATTAAACCCTTACACAAAAGAATGACCCATTTTCAAACTTCTTGAAATATCCTGGACACAACAAAAGATTTTTTTTGTGACAAAGCTTAGAGGTTGCACATATTTTCCATTTCATTGTTTACACTCAAAAGACTCTTTAAGATGAACCTAAACTTTGAGACTTTTGGAAACTTTGTTCCATTCCAAAAATGTTCTCCTTGTCTCCTTGCTCCAGCAATGAGAATGGGATATTCTTGGCAATGTTTACTTTTTGTAAGGAGTCACGGTTTGCTGAATAGGTTAATAAATTACAGAAAACCGAGTTTTATTCAAAGTCAATCCAAAGCTCACAAAACAATCCAATTTTGCTCAAATTTGCCATCCCATAATACTGCTTGCCCTTTGTGATTGTTAAAGTAGAGCAATATTGACATAGTTGTGCAAAAGTTAAAGATTAACAAAATCTTCAAGTTATTGCGATCTCCTTTGGCTTTTGTTAAGCAAAGTCTCAGTCAAAATGTTGCAAAGTTTCTCAAAGCACAATCTGTAGTCATTCCATGTAGACCTTTGTCATTCCAGTAGAATTAAATCAATTGCGTTCTTTCACACATGAAAATTACTTTGGGTTGAGTAGGCTACATTTTTGAATTTCCAGCTCATTAAGATGGCAGAGTGAAAAGTTATGCCTATTCAAACTTATGTCCGGATGGATTTTTTATTAGCCTGAAAATTGAAAAACAAAGTCTACCAAGCACAAGCAACGTCTCATTGGTACAAGAACGTGATTTAATCCTATTGGAAACCTTGATTCTCATTGCTAGCTTCCCAATCCAGGAAATTCAGTGCTTCCTGCTTGTTTAGAACATTGCAGGGCAACATTGACAGTTGTTGGTTTTTTTAATGTTAGGAGACATTCAGCAGTGTGAAAGCCGGGTGCATTTTACGTAGAGTATATTTCTGTTTGCTTCGTTTCTTTTTTTTTCTTTGTCTCGGTCTATATGACTGTCAAATCTCATAAATAGAATTGGATACCAGAGACAAGGTCAATCAATATTCTTGTCCTCATCACGAAGACACGTTACCTCTTTGCACTAAAAAGAACGAGAAAAAAAGACAAGAAAAGGAGTCTCCTTCAAAGGATTTTTTCTTAAGTTGTGTAAGCAGGGCAAAGAAATGAAGAATACAAAGAAGATGTTTTGAGAGGTTGTCCAAGGGGAGAACTTTTTTAAATCATTTTGAAAGAGGTAAAATGAAACCAGTTTGGACTGCTCGGAAACAGTTTGGTTTTTGCATTTCTAAGACCATCAATATTGACTTAGGTGTTACTAAACAATCTGGATTTTATGTTTGGACATCTTGGGATACATGTTGGACAAATAGTACGTTCAAAGAGGATTTTTTTGACTGTGAATAATTTCTTTTGTAATAAAAGAAAATGCTTTGAGCTTTTTCGTGCAATGCAAATTCACCTCAATATCCACAAACTTGAACAACCATTTCATTATACATATGTTCATAAATGGGTGGTCTTTAAAATGGGAGGAACTTTGGTTCAACTGAGAAAAAAATCTTCAAAGAAATAGATAAATATGACTCACTGAGTAAGAATCTCAAAACTGATTAAAAAAGGATGACTGGAAAGATTTACTGTACAACTTGTTATATAGAGATAAGAATGGAAGTAAAAACTTTATGGTAAAATGCATCTTTTTACTTCGATTCTTATCTCTATATAACAAGTTGTACTTTACGGTAAAATGCAACTTGATAAATATTTATGGCTCAGTAACTGATTACGCATGTGTAATGTTTTATTGTGTTCCACTCAATCCTCTCTTGTGGGTGAATGTAGATTTTTACAAATAATAAAGTGAGGCCAGATCAAGTAGTAACGAAGGGAAGAACAGTTGAAGCCCTAGCCCTGATTAAAAGACGAAGTGTGCATTTTGGATGGACAATGGGGAAACAAAAACATGGTGAGAATTCGCAGTGATTAATAACCAAAGGATTTTGGGATTCCATGTGTCCAGAATGGATAAATGAGCCAAATTGCTTCACGGATTAGAACATGAAGAAAAAATCTGCGTCCAGCTAAAATTTAACATTGCAATGTGATATATTTTTTTAAAATTTGTATCTTTCCAAGTAGTAACTAGAAAAAGGCAAATATTGAAGCGCTCCATCTCTTGAAAACAAGTGTATTTTGTGATGAATTGAGAATTATGGTCAAAAGAGTAAGACTGATTGGAGTAAAGACATGGCTGGAGATGCTATAAAGTTTTTTAAATATGCATATGTTCCCACATGAACCACAAGATGTGTTAACCAATTCTTATGCTTTTCAGCCCCACTTGTGGACGATGAACACGAGTTAAAGTTGGTTCGAGGAGGTCCAGCCCAAAGGCGGGGGGCCATAAAACAAGTCAAAGTGGTGACCGAGTTTAAAGGTCACAAGTTTGTGGCCAAGTTTTTCCGAAATCCGTCGTTTTGCTCCTTTTGCCAAGGATTCCTGTGGTAATTTGTTGTTGAAGCAGCGCGTTTCCGGTTTACAAACCTGTTTTCTTTCTGTTCTCTCACGCAACCAGGGGATTTGGTAAACAAAGTTTTCAATGCACCGATTGTTCCGTGGCTGTTCATCAGAGATGCTATAAAAAGCTTCTTAGCAAATGTGAGGGTAATGTGGAACAAACTGAAAGTACAATTGTAAGTAACGACGTTTATGGAAAGTCAAGTGTATTTGACTCACGCAACCTCAATTTCCCCTTTAAGCTTATGAGAGAACGGTTCAAACTGAATGTGCCGCACCGATTTCGCTTGGCGTCTTTCTCATCTCCGACATTTTGTGATCATTGCGGTTCCATGATTTACGGTTTATTTAAGCAAGGTCTACAGTGTGAAGGTAAGACTAATGACTTCTGTGAAATCTTAAATGAATAATGATGCTTCCAATTCAAGAGTGTAAATTGAATTTTTTTTAGTTAGTGTTGTGCGGGTAGAAGATACAAGATACGTCATTGTTTGAAACTGCATAATAGGTCTTACTAAACTGATTACTTGTTATCTCGATCATGAGTGTCATGGGCTTTTTGAGGTATATTTAATGTACACTGAGTTACCTTGAGGTTTTTTATCAAAGCAACATTCAATATTAGTTTTGAAAATGTCAACAGTCTTCATCACATCAGTCTTTAGTACTGACTGCGATAATGAGGAATCCGGACCTCCCCTATTTGTGATAAATTTAGCTAAAAGAACCCCTTAAAACATGGAGGGCAAACAATGGACCAAGGCGGTCAGAAGAATGGCCGTGAATCGAAAAACATTCGCAAAAGCCGAATGGAACAACTTGCCTGCTAGGATGGCATGGGCTCTTCAACGGCTTGAAGACGATTCCTTGGATCTGGAAGACTCTGTGGATGGTGCTACAAATCTCTCTGATCTGGACTTAACCAGAATGTTTAAAGAAAACAAGGACTTTCTTAAAGAGTACCTTTTGCTCAACTTGGAGAAAAAACCCGGACAGTTGAGCAACAACATGGATATCGTCAAGGGTGTCCAGGAATATTGGTCCCAGGGTAGTCAAAATTTCAGTAATGTCCAGTTTTACGAGGACCTTTTTGATAGCTTGATTTTCAAGGCTGTCAAAATGAACAGCTCCATGGCCTTAAGGGAGGTTCTCTCGGTTGCTCACAACTCCGAACCTCCATTTATCAAGAATCCGAGGAAAAATCATCAAGCCTTGATTGACGTGTGTCAAAGTGGAAATCGGAAGTTGGTCAAGCTCTTCTTATCCAATGGTTACCGCCTCCGTTCTACCCATTTTGACAAGGAAAAAGAAACGGAATATTGGCGAGACATGCCATTCTTTCGCAAGGATCAACATGATCACGAAAATGGAGATGAGATTCAAAATCTGCACATCCTAAGGGCAATGGCCGGATCTTGTTACATATTAGATCGGTTTACTGTTGTCTATGAAAGACTACGAATCTCTCAGACAGAAGAAAGTTGCTATTGTTGTTCACTTGCAGAAATTGACTTCAGGTCTACTCCAAATACCAATGACCATCATCCGTGTCCTCTTAACGACCAATTTTTGCCATATTCGGCTTGTTCCAAGCATGTCGAGTGCAATGATCCTGTGTTTCGATGTTTCGAGATGGTAAAGATTGCTGATAAGTGCGCTCGAAACGTTCCGGAATATCGGGAAGAATACGAAGAGATCGGTGCTCAGTGCAGCGATTTGGCCGTGGAACTTTTAGAGAATTGTAAAGATACGAACGAAGTGGAAACTTTCCTCAACGACAAAGTCGGTGCTCAGAAGTTTTTCCGACACGAGATCGCTAATAAGTTGAAATACCCACGCCTTCAAATTGCGATTCAGAATAATCACCGAGCCTTTGTGGGTCACATGTTTTGTCAGCAAGTCCTTCGCACTCAGTGGCATGGCAACGTCCCGTGGATTCGGAAGGGATTTTGGTTCAAATTCATGTACTTTGTCATTCAAATTTTGCTCACCATTCCCTTTGTTGTCTCTTACCTGATTCGGGAGATTATCAAAGAAACAGGCATCGACAGGAAATCTTGGAAGGCCAATAAGTTGTCCGGAGGAGTTTATGATTATTTAACTGGTAGCTGCAACCTCGATGAGCCTCTGAACAGATTCATCTCCTTCACTGGAATGTACTTAACTTTTGTTGCTCTAATTGGCCTGAGTATCATGTGCTCAGTCACCGATCGAGATCAACTTCTCAATAACTTCCATTGGTATCATTCCTGTCTCCTTATCTTTACTGTGGCCATGATGGTTAACGATGTCTACATACTAACATCGGTGCGCTCATTGGTGAAAGCCTTCAAATTCTGGCGGACTTACGACCTCGTCATGCACATGTTTCTTTGTATGGCATTTATTGCTCGGATTCTAATGGGAAAAATTCATCCGTGTATTGATGCCGAATGCTCTTATGATGTAATTTCCCAAAGAGTTCCATATGACACGTTTTCGAATTGCGCTTTGTCCTCAGCCGCTGTGATGTGCGGCATGCGTTTGTTTTATTGGTGCCAACTTCACGATCGGATAGGTCCAATTGTCATCAACTTGAGCAAGGTCATCATGGACCTAGCCACGTTCACCACCATTTTTCTCATCATGATTATGTCCTTTAGCATTGCCATTGTGCCATTAAAAGTAAAAAATTTGGCTATTTACCCTGGTCACAATTCCACGGACCATGACGATCCTGAATACGACCTTTACAACTTCACAGTGTGGGATTACTCTGTTGTGTTCTTGGAAACGTGCGTGGCCTTGTTTTGGTCCAGTTTGAATCCAGAGGAGCCCAGTCAGTACAATACGAAACGAATGGATGGCGTGTTCCTTCATCTCATTTATGGCGCTTATTGTATTGCATGTGTCATTGTATTGCTTAACCTCCTGATCGCCATCATGAATGCCACCATTCAGAAGGTGTCGGATAGCGAGCATCTTTATTGGAAGTTCGTTCGCACCAGTATTTGGATCGAGTTCTTTGGAGAGGAAAATGGCTTACCTATGCCTTTCACCGTACTTCTTGTTGCTCTACATTTGTTTAAGCATTTTGTGGCACGTTTCAAGCAATGGCGGAGGACAGAGTCGGTAAGAGTGAGGGAATATTGCATGTTTATCCCGACTAATGTACTTCATCATTTGATAGGCACAATCTCCAAAAGCAATGGATCCTCATGTGCTAAACGAACGCAAAGAAGTTCGCAAAAAACAAAATAAACTCCTTTTCGAGTTGACCCAACGTTATTGGAACCAGCACAAATCGGTTTTGGCCTGGGAAAGCCAAAGCAAACGGGATAATCGATGGCGGGAAAATGAGTCCAAAGCATAAATGAGCATGAGCTCACGACTCTTGGTGGACGCAAAAAATGAACAATATTGAATGGTTGATTTGTGAAACTAATCATGACATCTCTTCCTTGACACTTTCAAAGAAAGCATTTTCTTACATACCCATTCATAGTACATGCTCGTGTCCCCTACAATCTTCATACTACATAGATTAAGTACCACGTCGTCCCCGTTGGCGTCCTTGTCCTACGATCTTATTCTCTCGCATTTAAAAGAATGTCGTCATTCAGAGTAAGAATAGTGATAGGGAGGACCGAGAGGGAAACACTAGGGAAATCTGTGTTCGAGGAAGAGAGTTGAAAGCATCCTCTCCTCTTCCTTGCACCTGAAATGAGGGAAAAGCAGAACAACACTCGCAAGTTTGTCCGTGATTCAAGTGCCAAATTCATGCTTCTTCGCGAGCAAGCTAACAAGAACATAGAGAAAGCTAGTTCCTTTCAAACATGGAGTGAGGTAGAAGGTAGTTGTTCAAGTAGTAGTAGTTTGCGGCGATTACGGCGATTATTCGTGGAAGTGTTCGAAACTGTGATACAAACTTTGGATCATGCCTATGTCCGGCCGTTACGGGGGATACTCCTCTGGGGGGTATAATTCATATCCATCGGCTTCGTCGCATATCTACACTAGCACATTCACCACGTATCGGTCTTCCAATTTCGGGAGGGCGACCACGCCTTCTCTGGAGGAGGCCAAGGCCAGACCATATGGATTTTCGCCTGTGGGTGCGCCTGCTACCTACAAATACCTGTCCAGGAATGAATACTACAACCCTACCCAGGATATAAGAGCACCTGTCAAGACTATCAACACTCTAGACATCGATGTCAATGAGAATAAGAACCTGGAACGAGATCATGCTATTCCGGGAGAGATCAAACGTGATACGGCCGCCAATATCGCTGGAGGGCAAAAGGTGATTCGTCTCGTCACCATGAGGCAAAAGAACAATCCCTATGCTGTGGGGGACGCTGGGGATGGCCTAACTTTGGGGCAAAGACTTGCCATGAAACATTGGATTGAACCAAAAGCCAGGAAGAAGACGCCATCGCCACCTCCAAAGTATAGGAAAGCCTCGCAACCCGCTATTAAAGAGGAAGAGGCGGCTCCAAAAGAGGACAGTGATTCAGAATCTTGGACTTGGGAAACTTGCTCTTCCTCTGAGGAAGGTCCAGATGTTCAAATCTTCCCTGAGGATCCCGTACCTACAATCAAGAAGGACCAAAAGGCACCAGTTGTGTATGGGAAGTCGGGAAGATCAGCCACCACCGATTTGCCGTCAATTTCAAACGATTCCTACACAACGAGAAGGCAATCCATTGACAGGTGGACAAGAGCAATTTTTGACAAACCTGGAGATCCCAAGAGATCGTCATATAGCTCAAAAGGAAGCAGCACCCTTTCGTCAGGGACTTATCCTGAGTCTCCCCAAATAGCACCTAGAGCGGTTATGAGCACCAGAACGGAGGTCACACCATCATCTCGGCCAACTTCGTCTATTTCGAAACCCGAATCAATAGTCAGTCCCGTTCAAACTACGCCGGTAAAAGTGGCAGAATTGTCTTTGCCCTCACGAACTGCGCCTAATAGATCTTCACTTAGTACCAAATCCTCGGGATCAGGCGACTCTCCTGAATCCACGCCTAGATTTGCAAGGGCTTACCAACCACCTTGTGCCAAATTTAGTTCCGACGAAGACAGTGATGTGGAAAAGTCTACTTATAATCGAGGTTGGCGGAAGGGTCAGCCTCCAAGAAGTGACGTGGTAGTAAAGCTCACGTCCAAAGAAAAACCTCTTCAAGAGAAGTCTAAGCCATCAAAGACCTATACATCAGCGGCAATGCTTGTGATACAGAATACTCAAGACCATTCCAAGTTAACGAATAAGATCCTAACTTCCACTGCTTTTATGTCGGGGTCTTCTTCTACTAGAACTCAACCATCCTTCTCGAATAGTGAACCCAAATTGCATTTGGGAACATCGCCGGAGAGTAAAGTAAAGGCTCTAGTAGAAGAACAACACGCGTCAGCAGCAGCTGCGGAAATTGTCGGTCAGCTCAAGAAGGACATTGAGAACATGAGAACTGTAGAGCAGATTAGAAACTACTTGGACAAGGTGGATACCAAAATCAAGGAGACACTGCCTGAAAATTCATCTCAATCGCACCTGACAACGGAAGATCCAAGAACCTACATGAGGAAGACCTCGGTTGAAACCAAAGAGATTGCCACTCAAGTGGTTGAAGAAACAATTATTGCCCCTCAAATTGTTCAAACTGAACAGGCAAAGCCAATAGAAATTGAAAAAATCACTGCTGAAGCGGACGTAGTCGGGTCCATAAAGGAATTGGTTTGCGACATAGTGGAGCAAGTTCCAGAAAAAGCCGAAGAGAAGCAAATGTACCATTCCTCCTCAGAGGAAGATACCACTGGGGTTCCAACGTTAATAGAAGCTAAAATTCAATTCGAAGTCAGACCTCCCACTGTTCTTAACCATGTGCAAGATGTGGCCGAGGCCATCGATGAAATGGTAACTCAGGTCGTTGCTTTGGAGACGGCGATTCTTTCTCACCAGAGTGAGACTCAAGGTCTGCCAACCAAAACAGATTTAAAAGGCGACGGAAAAATTGGCCGACAAACGACTGATGACTTCCCTGTCCTGAATTCCAAGATAGAGACAAAGCTAGAAAGCGGCATTGATGTGAATGTTAGCCTTAAAAGCTACGGAGAATCTCATAAAGAAGTGAAAGTGCCAAAACGGACCGCCGTTGTTGACTCACCTCAAGAAAAAGCGCAAACTGCAAACTTAGGAATGCAAAAAATAAATTTTGAAACAACTGACGTGAAATTGAAACTAGATCCTATTAAAGTCAGACGAGATGATGCAGTAGAGATTCACCCTCCAGAAAATATTTTGGCTAAAAAAAGCACCGCGATAGTTCTTCAACAACAACAACAAAAACCAGATGTTGGAAAAGTCAAACCGGGCAAACAAGATGTGCCCAAGAAAAAGATGAAGAAGAAGACAGATAGCTCGGAGATCGACGATAAACTGCAACCTCAAAAGATTGTAGGTCAAGAATCCTTCCCCAATGTCCCCATTGTTCCTGAGAATCGTGACCTGAAACTCACCGCTGTACCTAAAATCATGGTAAACTCGGACAGTGCCCGCTCAAGCATAACGTCCAATGCATCCAACGACTCGCTGATGTCATCTCAATTAGAAAGGTTGCCCTCTCCACTTAGAAAACTATTCGAGATCCGGTCAAGAGTGGCCGCTGGAGAAATATATGTGCCTGAAGAACCCAAAGAAAAACCCAAATACTGGGATAATAAGCCCAAGGAAACTGACCCCTCGACAAATCCGTTCCGTCAAATGGCAGAAATGCGCCAAGAGGCCAAAAAATACCAGAAAAAGATGAAGGAGGACCAAGAAGCATTTTTGAAAGCAGCTCCTGACGAGCCGGAAGAACCTTGGTATAAGGATGAATCTGAAGAATTTCAGAAGGAACTTAAAACCCACGAACACCGGCCGTCAAATCACCACAGAGCGGAATCCGAAAAGCGTACGCCAGAAGAAAATATGGCCATTATCAAACTCTATGGAGGAATACAGTTCCCAGAAACTGGCCTCCAAATAACGCCCAAGAAAATATTGAAGAAAATCTTCACCAAAAAGAAGCGGAAAAACGACCCCACCTCACCTAGTAAGCGAATCAATCCCCTTTGGGCGTTCGAATGTTGACATAGATGCTCTTCATGAGAGGAGATTAATTTCATTTTGACTTTTGATCATCCCCCTATCTCTCACCCCCAGCCAAGGGCTCACACTAATCCCTCTCAAGAGCTAATCTGGGACACAAGTTGAGGATTCTCTCATGAGTGAGAGTGAGAACAGAAGCTTTCTCATTTACCATTCGCCACATTGTTACTCTGTGGGGGAAGCAATTACTCATAGTACAGAGCGTGCGGCGGCAATACACAGTAGGGCCAACAATTTATCCACAAGTTTTTTATCAGGGCTTTCGATCACCCTTTTTGACGCTTCAATGAATATTTCACTTCCGCGTCCATGGGATTGCCCAGGATTATTTTTACCAAACTTCTCGCCGTCTAGCGCCCTTCTTTTTTTTCTCCTCTAAACTGAATATCAATTTCTCACACAACAATGGGATGCGGTGCCTTGTATCGCACTTGGCCACAAGCTATAAAGCTGAAATACGATTTAACACGTCCGAAAAGCTTATGGAACGAACAACACAAACTCGAAAGTAGAAAGCAAACATCGAGGCAATCTCACAGAAATTGGAAGCATCATTCATGATTCTCGTTGAGATCATGAGGGTAAAAAAACAAATTTTGATTCTTTCCAATAGCTTGCAATGTGCATTGTCACAAGAAGTGTGAAAAGAATATGCCCAATTTGTGCGGAATTGACCACAAATTATTGGCTGAGACCCTTCATGCATTGAGGAAAGAGAAAAATATTACAGCTTTATCCAAACAAGGTATTTGCGAAACGACATGTCCTATTGTTGCAAACCCAAGGAAAGGTATCTGCTACCAAATTGTTAACCAAACTAACCGGATGGAAAATCATCCCACTAATACTTGAATAATTGTAGGTTCCCAAGATGAGGCAACAACCTCTGGTGCTGAGCAAAGTCCAAGTGGAAAAGCTCTCATTGGTAGTCACTCCCAACCTTCAACCATAGAAGAATCAGATTCATCGGACCATGAGGACACACCTCCTCCCATTCCTTCACCACCCCGTGGAACCACTGCTGTTCCTCGAAATGACGCACCTGCACAATCCAAGCCTAAGTTTCGCAAATATTGCGTCGACGATTTCAATTTCCTGAAAGTGCTTGGCAAGGGCAGTTTTGGCAAAGTGATCTTGGCTGAATTGAAAGGTGCCAACTCCTACTATGCCGTGAAGTGCCTGAAGAAAGACGTCGTTTTGGAAGATGACGACATTGAGTGCACTATGATTGAGAGGAAGGTCTTGGCCTTGGGCTGCAAGCATCCTTTCCTTTGCCACTTATTCTGCACTTTCCAAACTAACGTGAGTGATGGGAGGAAAAACGGCAGGTCATATTTCAGCTGTTACTTTCTCTCTTTTCAAAATTTATCGCGGGAAGTTTAAAACTGCGCGTTTAGGTAGTGCAATTCCAACAGTAGTTGGAAACAAAGCAGAGAGGACTTTTTGTTTTTTACTTAGTTCTGTATGAAAGATGGGATGTGTTTTCTTGATTGGAACGTGTTGTTTCCGGGAAATGATGGCTAGAAAGTCCAAAATGGGGAAACGAAACAGACTCTTTAAGCTGTTTTTGGCCAGTTCTCTGACGTTTAGATCAGTATTTTCTGTCGGTTGCTTTCACAAATATTTAGAATTCAATCCGGTATTCCTCAAGTCACACTGTCCGTGCCTCATTATATGACTAGAAACAATTTTGTGTGGGCATTTCTGAACATACTCCCGATATTTCGAAAGTTCGCTTCCTTTGCCCCCAGGGCAAAACGTGTTGGCCCAAAAGTTTGTATAAATTGTCTTCAAGCTTTCGTTTCGAATCGTGACGCTCATTCAGTCATTTTGTATGTACAAATCATTGAGCCTCAGAATGTGGGCATGTACTGTTTGTCCCTTTTTGAAGACTGACTTTTTTTTCCTTGACAACATTACTATTGAAGAAAAAGGATGCTTGGTCATCGACGTTGATTGAAAAATCATTGCTGCCCCATATTTCGTTTCAAAACTTGTTTTTTACTATATTATTAGTTTGATATGCCTCTTGTCTCTACCTTGAGAACTTGCTTAACAAATCAGATCAGTTACGCTAGCAATTTCACGGTGGCAAAGGTGGCGAACCTCTCACATGACAAGAACAGCGTGAAGAGGATTGAATTTCTTTTCGAAATTTTATTTCTCGTACCGAAGTGTCATCCACGAAATGAAATCCATTATTTCAGTCTCATTTGTTCTTTGTGATGGAATATCTGAATGGGGGCGATTTGATGTTCCATATTCAACAAAGTGGACGCTTTGATCTTGAGCGTGCTCGATTTTATGGAGCGGAAATCCTATTAGCCCTCAAATTTCTACACCGCAAAGGAATTGTTTATCGGTGAGTGATGTCATTTGGAAAAATGGACCTTTAGGAATATGAGAATGATTTTTTTTCAGGGATCTGAAGCTTGATAACCTTCTACTGGACTTCGAAGGCCACATACGAATTGCAGACTTTGGAATGTGCAAGCTACAGATTTATCTGGACAAGACTGCCGACACCTTTTGTGGTACACCTGATTACATGGCTCCAGAAGTAATAATTTGTGCTTGGTAAATCTAAGTTTCTGTGCTAATATTGGTATCTTTTTCAATGTAGATAATCAAAGGATTGCACTATACCCATTGTGTCGATTGGTGGTCTTTTGGGGTCCTACTTTATGAGATGCTCATCGGTCAATCGCCCTTCAATGGATGTGATGAGGATGAGTTGTTTTGGTCCATTTGCAATGAGCAGCCTTATTTTCCACGTTTTTTGAGTCGAGAAACCAAGCATATCCTTCAATTGGTGAGTTTTGGCGTTACTTCGACGGCTCGAATTTGGTGATTTATGCCTAGAAATTGTTTGTTTCTCATAGCTTTTAGAGAAAGATCCAAGTAAACGACTTGGAGTTTCTGGGTGTTCAGCGGGTAATGTCTGTGATCAGCCGTTCTTCAAATCGATAGACTTTGCAAAATTGGAACGCAAGGAGTTAATTCCTCCTTACAAACCGAAACTGGTAAGTGTTAACCCAATATTCATTTATAATTTTTTACTTCCCATTGATAGCTATGAACTTTTCGGTCTAAAAATTGCCATTGGAGCGAATTCATTCATCCAGAGCCGATATTGTTTTCCTTTAGATATCGATTTTTTGGGACTTTAGATTCAAGTTTGTTATTGTTGAGGCTTGTTCATAACTATCGATTTTTGGATTGATTTCAGCGTCATGCCTTGGATGTGTCTTACTTCGACGAGGCATTTACGCAAGAACTTGCGAAATTGACGCCCGTGGATGAAGACTTCTTGGCCTCGGTCAATCAGCAACAATTCAAAGGCTTTTCATACACGAATCCCAATTACACAGTCAAATAGAATGGAAATCAGTACCAACTTTAGAGTTGGAGAAAAAACCCTGTGATACAACCAATCAGACGCGTCAAACATGATATGAATACATATATTTGGTTTTCTAACAAACTGGTTCTGCTATTTCACATTAAAACATTGAAAGCCGTTTAGACATCAAACACAACGGTATTGCCATTGGGAGTTCTTATGTAAAATTCCAGAACAAACAAATAACTTATCATAGAAGATTCAAGTCAATTGTTGTTGTTTTTTTTCAGACAAAGAAATTTGGGAGAAGCTTAATTCAATGCAGAAACTCATACAAGGAGATATTATATCTGGTGGTGTTGCTACAAACAATTTGAAGCTGTCTCTTCTTGCCATTGCAAAATTCCTTGAAGGAGAGTTATGTACTTTATAGACAACTTCAGTATTTCACTCTTGCTCAGTTTCTTGTCCAAAGGATGAGTTGGCAATAATTTGCGAAGTTCGGCAAACGCTCCACTCACGTTTTGTTGTCGAAAGCGTTCCCGATGATTGGTGCCAATTTTGCGTGGAAATCCTGAGTTTGCAGATCGGCTTAATGGCAATCCGTCAGGTCCTGTTAATGGTGAAGGAATTCGTTGAGGTCTTTGTTGAGGAACTGTGGTTGACAGGGTCATGGAATTTGATCTGTAAAAGAGGTGGAAATGGACATCTCTTCGAAGGATTGGCACACTTCTGCGACGCTTTATGGCCTGAACACACTAATTAATATGAAGGGGGTGTTTTTTGACTGACTTGGTAAACCAACCTTAGGATTTCTCAAATTCCTGGATTGAACAAAGTCGATAGAGTTCATCTGTCATTAGAATAAGTTATATGTACTGATAGTTAACTATGTGAAGAAATTATGTTTGAGGCCAAAAAACTGTGATAAAGATTCCCAGACAAGTTTACAGAAATATCAAAATTATCCTCCCCAGAACGTATACGAGGTCTTTCAACTTTCTATTGTAAGGCATATTCCCCAATACTTCAAAATAAACATCTAGTCAACAAATATTTTGAAATGTCAACTTTACTTCATATTGAGACCGGACGGTTTGTGACGTGTCAATATTTAGAAAAAGAGAGGGCAAACACATTTAAGTGTCACAAGTAATTTAGCACAAACTTCTTCCAATTGATTTCATGGACGATGTTTTTACTTTATTTTCACTGAAAATGACAAGACGACAAGTCTCGCTTAAAAAGATACTTATTTTTCATTAAAATACGGAACTCACATAAGAGCAGGAGGGGAAGGTATTCCATTCTTGGTTTGCCTCTTAATTCTAACAATACTTTTGGCAACGGATGAATTATGACAACCTATCGATGACGCTACCAAATCAGGCGGCGAACCTAGGAACGATCTGGGTTCCTGATAAATCCGCGCTTTATTTGGATGGGACTTCCTCGGAGGCGAATTAACTGATTCTTCTAGGTCTGAAGTGTCACTCCACACATCTACAAAAATACACATGAATCAGAGATAATGCACTTCTCCGTAACTTTTGGGTAGCTCCCTTGACGTACTTTGATTGGGTGATTCGTCGAACAAGGCATCCTCTCCAGCCCAAGATTCCTCCAAATCTGAGGAATCCTCAAGAATATTGTCCTCATCTAACGTTAGTGAACACATCCTCACTGTATATCAAATCAATTCCAAATGAGAAGCGCAAAAGAACGATGTTCCTGGATCATTATTTCATGTTGTGTAGCTCCTCCCTCTTTTGGCTCACGTGCGCATCTCAACCAATGATCGATGAGAGGGAGTGGTCTCCTTTTGGAGGAGAATGATTTGTTTGCTTTCCACTGGTTTATTTTCTCTTTTGGCCTAGATATTCAAAGTTCAGAGAATATTTTGTTTGATTATTAGATTCAATGAAAGAACCATGAAATTGATTGGTCTCGTCATTTTAAACGCTCTGTTCTTGCCAATGATGTCTTCTAAGAGTGTAACTTATTCCGATTACTGTGGTAGAGTGCCTGAGGAAAATGAATACATTGGAAATGAATATTATGACTCGTATTATGAATATGGTAAGATAACCTTTTAATGATAAAATTAGTTCTGAAAACTACATGAAACAAATAGGAGAACAACACAAAAGGACGGTCGTCGACACCTTGGAGAGTCCAAAAATCGATGAAGATCTTAGAATTGTTGGAGGTCGAGAGGTCAAGCAAATCATTCCATGGTTTGTGTTGTTGCTGATTGATACTAAAAATCGGACAGAACTGGGTCGACGTTGTGGAGGAGTTTTGATATCCAGTAAACACATCCTCAGTGCAGGTAAATTATTGCGGAGGAAAAATTCCATGAATGCATCTAGTATTACGAGTCATCCAATGGGATAACGAATCTGTATTTTGCTCGTTGGAGATAGTTATGCTAAATAAGACAATCATATCTTTCATGAGATTCAATTTCAAATAGTTGGGAAGCATCATAGTATGTGATACCAAGGCTAATTAGCCTAAACATGAAAACTTAGTTTAAACGTTAACTGAAGGAACTGTTAGTTTTACACTAGTTTTCAATTGGCAATTTCCTCGGGAAAAAACGAGCCATGAAATGTGAAGGGATCATTGTCAGATATTCTAAAGTTGCTGTTAGGAATATGTCCCATAGCAAAATTATTTTTTGGGCTTTTTGGGATCAAAAATGGACCATTCAAACTCAAATAACTCAGCTAATAATGAATTTAATTTTATTCAATTTAAATTCAATAGGTAACTAAGTGGTCACTAAATACGTTTTATATAGTTTATAGAAATGTTATTTTAAATAGGTTTTAGGTATACAACTTTTCTTTGGAACTAAACTTATATTATTTAAAAAAAAGTAAAGTTGTTCCCCATTGCGATGTGTCCAAAACATACTAAGATGTCTTTGGTATTTCGATCTTAACCTAAAAAAACACCTCCAAATCTGAGGAATCCTCCAGAACATTGTCCTCATCTAACGTTGATCCCAAGATATCTTTGGATATTTCGTTTTGATACGACATTTCTGTTTGAAAGCCATTTCTAACCAAGGTAATTTATTTGATTAACCAAGGTAAAGAAAAAGTGAATATGTTTTGTTTCATCAAATAATAAAATAGTGCAATCTCGGTTTGATTCGCCAATGTTACGGACTTTGATCCAAATTGGTTTAATCCAAAGTATTGTTTTCATAAAACCATCACCAAAGTAAAATCTTTGTATTGTCTTAGCAGAATATTTCCGACAAACTTAGTTAGGACTGGGCTTCAATCTGCTCATTGCCACAACAAAAAGATTGGAGCTCAACATTTAGAATTGCGATGGGTCCGGGCCCACATGGTGGTCCTTAATGGGCTCAGGAGCAACGGGAAAGGTCCGAAATAGTGGGCCCGCGAGCCATCCTTAGAACTGAACGTGTGGGCCAAAAGATCTTTGATTGTTAATTTGTGGCCCTGACCCTAACTACGTCTGTTTGGCGAGCCTTTGACTACACAAAATCAATTTCTGGTGGGCCTTGTATTGGCTTTTAGTTGAAAACCCGATAATACACAATCAAATTACATTTCAGTATCGTTTTTGTCTTTGGTTTGATTTTTGTTACCTTGTTTCCCTTAAAAAGCCAGTTTAAGACTTTCAACAATTATAAAAAGAGACCAAGAAGCACTGGAATCATGGAGTGGGAGGCTAATAATGAGAATAATAATTTCCAGTAAGAACAATTCAATTACGTTCTTCTGCAAATGAGAACTTGCATTTGTTGACAAGAATACGTATTTCAATTTTCAGTTCAATCGAACATCGGAGACAAAAGTTATGCTCACTCAAAGTTCGGTGCAAATCCTCCCGAGAATGAATGAACAAGCAAACTTTTGTGGTAATCGTTTTACTACAAAAGGGCGAGTTCATTCATTCTATGCTCTCTTCAGTACATAAGTTTGAGAAGGCATAACTTTTCACTCCGACATTCAATTGGGCTGAAATTTGAAATACGTGTTCTTCTCAATGCAAGCCAGGTCTCATTTGCAGAAGAACGCAAATGGTTCATTTCTGTCGGAAATCATAATTTTCATTGCTAGCCTCCCATTCCATGATTTCCGTGCTTCTTGAGAGAGACAAACAGTAAGAAATTTGAAAAGTAACGAGATTCAAAAAAGGAACGCATTAGTGTACTTTCGTTACAAAAGCCCTGGAAAATAACAAAAAAATAAAAGAAAAGAGCTGCTTGACCTAAAACAAGCTCAAAATTACTAATCTTACCCCTCTTTTAGAAGCAGTGTACCTCCCGACACTACTACTTGGATTAATCGCCATTTGTTCCAGAAATTGTAAATAGAATTGCCGGTATCCAGCTGACCATATGATTATTTCGACTACCAATCCGATAGAAGTTTATTTTGGTCTTTTTCAATTTGCGTAAACGGCTAGCATACATAAAATATATTTGAATGATTACCTTATGCCTGTAAAGGAACAACAAATAAGTCGGTGCTCAAATTTTGCCAATTTAATTAATGAACCGGAAGTTTGACTCGCCACTCAAGTCATTTGAAGTGGCTCTGTAACAACACTACTTATTGTTGGTGTATTAACCAGTTTTGCACAGGGAATAAAGCGCGAGCAAACCAAAGGCACGTCAGCAGTTATCAACGAGGGTTGCGGTTTTTTCGCTTCATACTCTCCAACACAATGGAATTGTTACGTAGATACTTGTTTCCAGCTTTCAAAAAAACCTATCCAATGTGAAACATATCTAATTTTTGTCAAAGATCCGGAAAAGGATTCAATTCATGTCCAGAAATACATTTCAATCATTCAAATGCCCACTGTCCAATAGACGAGATTTCTTCAAAAACTCGCATTTTGATTGATTGGCAACACTGCATTCTCTTAGGTCATTGTTTCTGTTTCGAAACCACGAGGGAAGCATGTGAAAAGAGGACCTTAAAAAATGGCTACATCGTCCTTTCACCGACTACAAATCGAAGTTTGGATATTCTAGCTGGTCTGAGTCTACAAACAGAATTTGATTTGCATCGAATCCCCGCTGAAATGCGGTACGAGCGACATTTACTTCAAGTTCAATCTGTGTTCATCCATGAGCAATTTCGTCGACATGGAACCCACGATTTGGCATTGTTGAAGTTGGCCAAATCGTTACCCATGGATATGTGGAGTGCTCCAATTTGCTTACCTTGGGGATTGAGCTTTCCGGATCGAAAAGTAAAGAGGGTAAGGAATGAGATGAAAGAGCCTAGAAAAAGTTCATTAAAGGCATTTTCATCAAATCTAAATTTCAACAAAACATTTGTCTTTAAAAAGTGCACTTTGCAATCTTTCCTCATCTTATTGGAAATGATCACATGGTCTTAATGAAACGTTTGAAGATATATTTCACCGCAGTTTCCAATGTTATAAATAAACATTTCGTTGCTGCATACCCAAGCATTCTCTTGTCATGCTTCTTGCTCCTCGTCCATAATTCTTTTTTGACCAACTTGTAGGCTTTGTCTTTCATGTAAATTCGAAAAAACTCGAATTTATTGAGAAGTGACAAGATTGGTCCTCACCAAGAACACAGAGTCCCTTATCTTTTTGTATTTTTGATACAGAAGAATTAATTTTAACTTGCTTTTGAAAGACTTGATTGGCCAAAGTAGTTGGAAAGTATTTGAGATACTTTTTTGTAACAGTGCAATTTGAAACTTAAGCTTTCGTACGTCAATAATAAAAAGAGAAAAGAGTCCTGCTGCATAGTGCCATCTCATTTGCTCCCACGCATTGTTACGCTTGGTTGACCCTGAGTTTAAGAAGAAATATGAATTAATAGATAAACGAGGAACAAATCCTTGAGAGTAGTGAAGTGCATTGCGACAGAATTCTTCTATGGACTGTTGGTAAGGAACAGTTTATTTAGTGGAGAGTTAAATGGGCTACCATATTTAAAGATACGAGAGAGTTCGAGGTTGCTTCAGCTTTTCTGAAGTTCCGCCTAAACCCAGCGCCTCTAGTGGAGTGATCGTGAACCTTTTATCATCTGAGTAGGTGCGAGTGAAGCGTGAGGAATGTACGAACGTTGGCCGTATTCCACAAAAAGAGAGAAGAGTTCTGCTCCAAATTGCCATCTTATATGCTTCCATACGTTGCTAATAGGCAAAGTCGGCCCTCAGGATTTAAACAGGATTTGAATGTCAATTTTTTGGTTTTAGAACTGTACAAAAATCGCATATCTTACTTCTTGCTGTGGTCTCCAATTAGGTATCAATGGTTTGCTTCATTCTGATCACCAAGTTAAGGATGAGCTGGCAGGTATACTCCTATTTTGGCATTGAATAGAAGTTAACTTTGCGCAGTGGCGATATTCTAACCAATGATCGAATAGAGAGGTGGAATTATTGCTAGTTGAAAACTATTCCCAATACCCCGCCTGGACGACGTGAAATACCGTCGGCCAAGGCAATTTCTGAAGGCTTCACACGAAGCAATAATATATAGTCATTATTATAGTGTGGACGATAGAGGGTGTATCATGTGGTGGTTGATTATGGGAAAGAGTTGCACATTTATTTATATTGTGTATCTTGATATTTGGGATTAGCCATGTTTATTATTACTAACCTTATGACACCAAATTCCAGTTAACGGTATTTATTCATGTTCCCGACATTCTCGGTCGTTACCCAACATTTCATAGTTGATCCTCTCAATATGTATGTGTCAAGTTTAAAGGCGCTGTATATACATGAAACTACATGTGTATTATTAATAATGTTTATTGCGACCCTTGGTCATGTCAGGCATGTCAAAAAAGTATAAAATATAATGTGTACATGCAAGAAGCACGGAAATCATGGAGTGGGAGGCTAGCAATGAGAATTACGATTTCCAACAGAAATGAACCATTTGCGTTCTTCTGCAAATGAGACCTAGCTTGCATTGAGAAGAACACGTATTTCAAATTTCAGCCCAATCGAATTCTGGAGTGAAAAGTTATGGCTTCTCAAACTTATGTAATGAAGAGAGCGTAGCCATTACCACAAAAGGGGCGAGTTCATTCATTCTCGATAGGATTTGCACTGAATTTTGAGTGAGCATAACTTTTGTCCCCGACGTTCGATTGAGCTGAAAATTGAAATACGTATTCTTGTCAACAAAAGAAAGTTCTCATTTGCAGAAGAACGTTATTGAATTGTTCTTACTGGAAATCACTATTCTCATTGCTAGCCTCCCACTCCATGATTCCAGGGCTTCTTGGTACATGTATGGTCATATACAGGGAGCGTATGGTATTTGTTGATTTCAGGAGTTCTGCAGGAAAAAGGCTGCCATTTCCAAAAATCTTGGGCCGATTCGAGAAGTAAGCACATATTTGGATTCAGTGTTGAAAATACTATTATTTTTGTCAAAGAAACCGCCGTTCTCGTGAAAAACTCTTTCCAGTCTGGGCCTGAATCGGGAGCAGGCCTTGGCTGCCAAGTCCTTGGACAAGTTCGCAAATTCATGGCGGTTTTTTTGCTTCAATTCGTCTGAGGTGTTGCGTGGAGTTCGGTTGGTATGTCTTTTAACCACGCCCAATATGAAAAAATCCAACGGATTGAGATCCGAAGAGTTAGGAGGTCAAAATTAAGTCCGGTCCAATGAAATCGCCAAAACTGTCCAACAGCCAGACTTTGTTTATTGTACTTTCCGGCGCGAATTTCTAACAAGACCTCTTGTCTTTTCCACCAAATTGGAACTGTAAATTCTTCTTTTGATGCCATTTTTCGTCCACACACTCACATATGACTTATCTTTGAGCTGACAAAATTTCAAACCTATAGCTTTAACAGATATTCCAAAAAACACCACCAAAGTCGATCAACAAATACCATACGCACCCTGTACATGATTAAATGTCAATGGTTAAAACGTATAAATAGATGAGTAGAATTGTGATATCACAATTGAGTTGACTAGAATAGTTTCAGTGCACATGAAAGAAATGAAGAAGGGATGCACAGATAGTACAAATGCATTTGTTTTGTAATTTACTTAAATCTGCAATGATTTGATGAATGTGTTCCGAGTTTTCGGTGCAACCACTTTTCGGCAGTGAAACCAAGTATAAGAAGTAAGGCCCAGAAACATATATCTCTTACAATAATCTGTAATTAATCTCTTTATCATTTATGTGACCAAAATGATGTTTAATAAATCGCAAATACAGTATATGAGAAGAAAATAATAATAATCTTTATTGCGACCTTTGGTCATGTCAACTCGTATGGAAAAAAATAATATATGTAAATTCATACATATAACAATGAAAAGATAAAAGGGACAGGTCAATGGATGAAAACGTTAAAAAAATAGTTCCGTAAAATCGTGATATCACAGTGAGTTGACTAGAAGCGATTCAGTGCACGTGGAAGAAATGAAGGGGGGATGCACAGACAGTACAGATGCAGTTGGGTAGTGGTAGATGATGAAACTCTTGGTTATTGCAGTAGAGAGGGTGGGTCAGATTGAACAGGTCCTTCGTCAGTTCCCGTCGTTGATGGAGTTGGGCAGGGAGCCGGACGAAGGTGCGTGACCGCCAATATTCCGAAGGGATGTCAGGCCAAGGACAATAAGGTGTTGTCAAGTCCTTGACCGGGAATGACAGCATGTGTCCAGACATCACCTCCGGAAAGGTCAGGTTCCTAACACTGTTGGACACTAACCTTGCCAGCCCGATGGTGAGGGGCTCGGTTTCGCATATGAAATGCGTCCATGCATTGTTGGCATATTGGGGCACGCAGAGGTATCGCTTGAGGAATTTGGTGTAAGTGGCATCGGCGGATTTGAGGGCGGATTGGGCGGAGTTGGGAAGCCAAAGGTGAAGGCCGTAGAGGAAGATGGGGGTGATGTAGGTCCGGAAGAGTTGTGGAACTATTGGAAGAGGAAGGTTCTTGATGGGCAGTCTATTGCAGATGTATCCGATCCTGGCCTTGGCCTTAGTTATTGATGATTTGAGGTGATTGGTGAAGGAGAGTTGAGTGGTGAATGTGAAACCGACATAGTTAAAAAACTTGACGATTTCAATCGGACTATTGTTGATGTGGAAGGTGGTGGGTGGCAGACGACCTTTATGGAAGACCATGGCCTTTGTCTTGATGGTGTTGACTTGAAGGCCGTTCTCTTGGCAATAACCGTGGAGAGCATTGATGGCATTTTGCAATTCCACGGCTGAATCAGCCAAGAGAACCAGGTCGTCTGCATATTGTAGATATTTTATTCTATTGTGATTGATGATGGGGCCTTGGTGAGAAAGGGCTTCGGGCAGGTCGGATACGTAAAGGTTAAAAAGGATTGGCGATAGTGGATCCCCCTGTGGAAGGCCGATGGATGTGAAGTAACAAGGGGATAGGTCCTCACCAGAACGAATGGAGCATTTGAGTACTGCATAGATGTTGTAGATGTACTAGTATAATATATAATATATAATATAATAGATGCACACATTTTAATATTTCCGCATTTTTCCTGAATTACTTAAATATTTTGGTTGTTTTGAGGAAAAATTAAATATTTGCTCAATTGTTTACGCAAAAAATGTAAAGAAAAATTGAGCATAATAACTGAATGGTCAATGCACAAGAGGGCCTACATTAAATGAACCAAATATGCCAAAATGTCTACAAAGAGCATTTGGACTTAAGTTAAACATTCGCCACTGGGACTACTGTCATTTACTTAAATAATTCCACCATGTACTTGGTTTTTTTATATTCTTGGTTTTAACATTAATTTAGAGTAGGTGTTAGCAACAACTTTGAAGATTCGGTCAATCTAATTAAAGTCTCCACAGTCCACTAAAATTGGCTGATTGCTCCAAAGGCACAGTTTAATGCCCAAAGAGTTGTAGTCCCATGAGAACAAGGCCCTTATTGCCAGTTCTTTCTTTGGACTTGAAATTCGTCCCTACTTCAAGCATTATGTTATTCTTGTATAATATTCATTAAGCATTATAATACCTTCCCTCTTCAGGGAAGTAGCGTTGCAATGAGACCATAAACCATAATATTATTGCAATGCGTGGACAGAGTTAATGTATCCAGTGTGTCCCCACAACCTTTTAGAACATTTAAGGGTCATTTTAGGATATGATTTAAAGACAGAAAGGGATATATATCTTTAGCATTGCTTTGAAATTACGAGTTTTATTCATACAATATTCTAACTTGCTTCAAACCATTGAAAATAAACAGGAACTGTCAAAAAAATGTGCTGCCTTTGAAAACACTCTTGACCAACATTTATATGAAATTTGATGGTCCATCATGATTCACATGCTCATTGATCTGGAACCTTCAGCAATATTGTTTCTAAAGAAAATACCTTCCAAAATGTGAGTGAACTTTGAGCCGTCCACAGCCATATATGTTTGTCTTGAACAACATTTCAATCAACAAGCAAGTTCTAAGGCTGAGGGTTGATAGAGTTCAGAGGCTAGTTTTTTAAGACGCAAAGATCGATCTTAAGATCGTACTTTAGTACTGTAAGTTCGATCTTGAGATCGATCTTTGCGCTTAAAAAACTAGCCTCAGCAATTCCAATGGTTTGCTGGTTGGTGTGAATTATGACAATGTGAATCCTCAACTGTCAGAACTCAATTGTTTCCTGTTTGTGCAAGATTATTTTTTATTTTTATTTTTTTTAATTATTGGTTTAGCATTTGTAAGCCAACATTGCATTAAGGGAAATATATCATTGTAGATTGTTGACAACTTTGGTACACCAATTACGCAACAGTGGAACGGTTAAGAACAATATCTATCCAACTCATCACCAAAGAAAGAATGTTGGTTTCGATAGGGTTCGATTTAGAACTTGTTAGGAGTTAACTTTGCGCAGTGGCGATATTCTAACCAATGATCGAATAGAGAGGTGGAATTATTGCTAGTTGAAAACTATTCCCAATACCCCGCCTGGACGACGTGAAATACCGTCGGCCAAGGCAATTTCTGAAGGCTTCACTCGAAGCAAAAAAAATAATTCAGTCCAAAACGTTGATACTTCATGATGAGAATCTATGTCATCATATAACAACATCTGGTATCGCCGAACTTTTCAGTGAGCTTCAAACATCTTGCTCATCTGCCTTTAACGAAGAAAGCGAGCAATTTGAAAACTTGTCGCTTGATTTGAGCCACACAGACGGGCAAAGCAGGTGCCTGATCGGTGAGGCAACAATTTTTGACGGTAAATTGCTCAGTATTTTGCGAATGATCGGTTGATAACTTGCATATGTCTTTACCCTAGTCAAGTTGAACTCGGTGTGACAATAGGCCTACCACAAGCGTGAATTGTCACTTTTTTACTGAAGCATTCTCACTTCATCTATGCTAAGACTCAAAGTTGGAATAGAGGCTTCACCGAAAGAAAAGAAAAAGCCTGCGACTACATAGTCATGTTCAGAGTGATAAATTTCAGACCTATTAAAAGGAGAAATAGAAGCCTCCTCAGATGCATGGATTTGTGAACCCTATTGTGACAAACAGCAGCAAATTTGGTCTTTTTGGAGAACACAACTCTTTAATCCACGACTTGAACTTTGAGAGTCTGTATCTTAGGTTATTAACCTTCCATTATGCAAGAACCTGCATTATGTCACGAAAGAGAACTTCACAATCTCAAAACTTCTTATTGTTGGCTAGAGGAATCATTGTAGTGTGAGTCTACTTTATTCTAATGTATGTTTTCATTAACCTTAAAAGCAGATGCGCCATTTTGGTTTTAACCCAATTTATAGTTTGCAGAGTCGGTGACCCAAGACCATAATGCCTGAAGACCATAATTATTGCAATTATCGATGTTTTTTTTGTCAAATTTATAGTTTAGGAATCAGGAAGTTTTTGCCTCAAGCACAGACAGTAATGTAAAGAAGAAGCTGAATTTTCAATATAATTGTACATTAGTTTTACTTTGTCCCTGTACTCGTGAACATTTATTGTTATATTTAGGGACAGGAAGTTAAGACGAATAGAACTGTCAAATTAAACGAAAAAAGACGAATATAATTGCCTGATTAGACGAAAAAAGACGAATAAAATTGACCGATTAAACAAAAAAAGACGAAAAAAAGTTCCCAACAGATGGAAAAAAAGAAAAAAAAATACTTGCAAAATGGAAAAAAAATCGAATTTCATTAATTTCCCAAAAAGGCGAATGAACCTATCTTATAAGAAAAAAGAAAAAATAAATGCCCGCCCAGACGAAAAAAGACGTTTAAAGCTGCTCCCATAAAATAGACGTTATGTATGTCCCTATTCATAAGGACCAATCTGTCTGAACTGATCTGACTGTCAAAAACGGCGAAATCTAGAAAACGTAAAAAAGGAAGTACCTATCAAGCAAGAATTAGCCAGTAGTACATATGTCAAATAAAAATCAAGAGTTAAAAATGGCTTTTTAAAGGAACATTTTTAGTTCAGCTATACTTAAAATCAGATTTGCAAATCCAATAATTGTTCTCATGGCCTTTTCAACCCAATAGGACATGTATAAGGTTGCTTCAAGTGAGCGTTTTAAATCATTCCGCGGGCGGCAAAACAGGGCCGTTGGCTGTGCTGAGCTGCTCAGCCCATTTTGGCGAATCCAAGTTTTTCCCATTTTAACGTGCATTTGATGATTCTAGGTCCTTGGAAACGATCGGTATTTCACTTAAGGATACCTTGGCTGGAATTGGGTCAATAATATGCAATAAATAATATTAGGGTGATTGATTTAAAAGCAAGTAAGCAGGCCTTGTGCTATTGCAAAAATAGGACTTAACATTGATCCAAACACTAATATTAAGATGCGGATTTATTCAGTGGGTTCCAAAGAATCATTTCAATATTTCAAAATACTTAACATATAGAGAAATGCAATATTTTTTAACGCTTCTTTCTGTTAAGATCTAATCTTTTCTGTATCATTTTCAAGCAAACAAATTGGGCATATTTTCAACCAAGTGAAAGCAGAGGGATCAAAACGTAAAATTAAGATCGTTTCCAGGGACCTAGAATCATCAAATGCACGTTAAAATGGGAAAAACTTGGATTCGCCAAAATGGGCTGAGCAGCTCAGCACAGCCAACGGCCCTGTTTTGCCGCCCGCGGAATGATTTAAAACGCTCACTTGAAGCAACCTTATACATGTCCTATAGTAATCTTTTCTTTCTTTGTCTGTCGAGCAACTGTACGAGTTCAAGTTAATTTATAAGTGTGGATTGTATTTTGTTTGTGCAAAACCGCAACAGACAATCAAATTATTACATTGGCCTATGATTGGTGGGGTTGAACTTTCTTTGAAGTTTTTATTTGCTTGGAAAATTGGAAAAACCGCTGAAAGCGCTTGAAATCTAAGAAAATCCAAATTTTTGGCCAATTAGACGAAAAAAGATAAATAAAATTCAAATTAGACGAAAAAAAAATCGCGACGAATAAAAGGCCAAAAAGATGAAAAAAAAGACAAATAAGTTTTTCGTCTTAAGTTCCTGTCCCTTGTTATATTTAAGTCACATCATAATTTTTTGAATCAATTTTTTTTTCGAGGTTTGGATCCATATCAAGCTACAAATCCGGGCCCTGTTTATCAGCAAGGGTTTGAGCCGTTTAACTTTTTATCACAGAGATTTTCACCAATCGATTTTTTTCCCGACGAGGATGCACCAAAAAGTTCTGAACACCTCAAATCATAAAATCATTTATTTACGAAACATAGGGACAGCATTTGATGGGTATCGTAATTGGTATGGGACGAAGTCGACAACATCATACTTCTTGCACAACTTTATTGGGATCTCCCACACCTTTCTCCCAATGTCAATTTCCCTACATCATTCCCGACCAGACAGGGCAGGGATCATCCAATCCTAGTCAAGGCTGTTCTTACGGAATCCCTACCCCAAGTGCCTTAAATCCCGTGGGTATCAATTAATAAATTATATATTTAACAAACAGCCGAAAATGTCTAAAGGTTCCTTGACCATCAGGTTTGTTCTGAATTTCATAAACAATATCAATCAATACTGGAGCCATATTACCACGTTGTTCTCCAATGGCACAATGGAACCAATGAAACTTGTTATGATAATCTTGCCCATTCTGGTTGGTGTGGAACTTGCAACATGGGTGCCAAACCGGGAAATCCGGGATTTTGCCCTCATCTACATCCCGAAAGGAATGAAACATACAATATTGGAAGGTTAGAGCTCATTTTTCAAAAACCTTATTCGGTGGCAAATTTAAAAAGATAATTCTAAAAGAAAACCGATTCGGATTATACTCGGACACGAAAGTTGTGTCGCAATCATACGTTGAACCAAGAGTTTGTTGACGGATTGGAACGATCAAATATCCAGTTTGCCCCAACTAACTTCTGGAATGTATATGTATTAGTATAGGATGTTTTTTGAAGACAAATCGATGATAAACCGTTGATGAAACAGCTAGTGTCGCTTTGGTATCCAGAGTTTTCTTCATGTAGGGTTCTAACTTGCTTTAAAGCAGTGTAAAATTCTATCTTGGATGAAGACGATTTTTAGGGTTATCTCCAACCCCAAAAAACAAATGAAGTTACAGTGTCCACTATGATTCAAGAGCAAGTTTAGCTCAACCATTCATAAAATGGTTTAGTTAAATGAGAGACCCTTGAAAATGTGGGCAAACTTTGAGTTGTCCACACTCTCCAATTCGGTCGATTGCATACCAAATATTATTGACATGGGAAGAGAGACTAGTGAGGGGTGGATTGGATGTTAAGTCGTTCAAATCGCGAAATTTTTAGTTTATAATAACCCCATAACTTTCGCGTCAGAGTGTACTTTTTAATAGGAAAGAGAAAGAAATGGTAAAGCCAAAATCAGATAGTGATTGGGGTTGGTGTGGTGACGATTGTTTCTCATTCGGTGGTTTTGACCAATCCAATTACCTTCAAAAAGTCGAGTTAGAGGTAATGGCATTTTTGTATTAACCATGTTGATACTTCCACTCAAATGTTTCTGTTTTGGGGCTTGGGTTTTAAGATTCTATCATCGAGGAATTGCAATCGTTTGGCACGTGACCCGAAATTCAATTCCACGCTCGAGTTGTGTTCGGGAAAGAAGATTCGTATGAGGACTCCTAAATTATTCGAAATTCGCTCTAATCGGTCTCAATCACCGTTGATATCAGACACGCCACAAGCTTTTCACTTTGAATACATTGGTTCAGCTGGGAACAAAGTGAAAAGGGACCATAACGACAAAGAGAATAATGGTTGGATATTGGGTGGGAAAGACACTTGCCAGGTTGAGTTCTTGCTGCTTCATTGGAACTACCCTAATAGGATTAAGAGGGCAAACGTTGATGGGATTTTCCCTTTATATTTGGTTCAGGGTGATTCTGGAGGACCAATGTGGATCAATATAGAGCAAAATGGCACAAGTGGGTGGCGATCCTATTTGATTGGTATTGTGAGTCGAGGATTAGGATGTGCCCAATTGAATCAACCGGGAATCTACACTCGAGTCAAAGCATTTATTCCTTGGATCAACGAAATGATCAAATTCGCATGAAGAGTGTTTATTGAGAGAATCTTTTGTCCCAGAGTAATCCCTTGTTATTACTAAAGACGGAAAAATATACGTTTGAAATTAATTTAGCTATTTGGATGTCAAAATCTCCCAAAGCATAACAGAGATAAAATAACTTTTTCCCGTCTCGTGTCATGACATAAAAAGCGGGAAAATGATTCCATTTTTTGAGCCTTCCTCACAAAACTTGATGTCTTTGCAAGTGTGACTAATTGAGATGAAATACATTTCGAAAGTAAGGAGTTTGAAGTCACACATTTTTTGGCTTTTTCTAGCCAAGTTCATATTGTTTCTGAGTGACTTTAGGAAGTAACACAAAATGGACACAATATTTTAAGAAACAGCTGATATGACAGAATTAAAATGCCATTTTTGCCCCAAGCGAACAAAATATCAAATAATGAACAAGTATTGTTTAAGTTCGCTTTTCTTCGTAGTTTTGTGTCACATAACATTTTGACCCGTTTTTTTAATCATTTGCAGATTTCAGTCTATTTCTAATAGCTTGTGTTAAAGTGTTTTGCCTCAAATAAATCCAAAAGTCGAGTACGCGCTTGTTCCTTGACTTCATATAAACGTCCTGAAAGCATCATTTT
>CM021313.1:4612302-4635255 GCA_010645155.1 Tigriopus japonicus
CTGTAAAGAGAGTTAATGATTAATATAGTTTATAAAATTACCGTTAATATGATATTTGATCTGCCAATGAGTTACTGTTGGCAGATCTGTACAATCCTTGAATAGTGGGTTGGTCATGAATAGTATTCAAAAATTTGTCCAATCCTGCCTTAAATCCTGTTAGAGGATCAGCTCCTACGTATTCCCGACGAAGACTAATGGGTAACAAATTGAACAATGAAGGAGCCCGATAAAGAAGAGAGGAGGACTTCATTGTTCGAACTAGTCTCGATTCCCTTGGATTTGGAGGTGCTCTCAAAAGGCAATGATATCAAAACAAAAAAAAACATCCAATTTCATCGCAAAAAACTATTTTTCGTTTTCAAAATACGATTCTTGAACAACGATTACACGCTCTTGGTAAATCAAGTTTGAATAAATTGTCATATCTAATCGACCGATCTATCTGGTCGTCAACTGAACCTGAGCAACGTTAGAAGAAAGAACCTTTGGCATTGGTAAGCAGTCAACTGAAGATGCTTGTCCGACGATTGTCAACAAAGGTGAAACCTTTCGAAACCATTCCCGTGGCGAAACTGGAAGACATTGGACCCGAATTCCAACCCAATCCCACCCTAAAACTCCACGTTTTAAACCACAAGAGACATTTGGAATATGGCCCAATTTACCGTGAAAGTGTTGGCCCGGATTCGGACATTGTTTGGATTGGTTGTGGACAAATGTGCCAAGAAGTCTTTCAACAAGAGGGTCCTTACCCAAAAAATCTCATTCCACGACCTTGGACTATATATAACGAGAAATACCAAGTGGAAAGAGGGATTTTCTTCAAACAAGGTTCTGATTGGGCCGAATGGCGACATCGGTTAAACCCGATTTTCTTCAAATCGCAAAAAGGATTTTGGAGCTTAACCGACCAAGTCACGCTTCAATTGATTAGGGACCTAGAAAGTGATCCAGGAAATTTGGAACACAAATTGAGAAACTGGGCTGTGGAATCCACTCTAACCATGATATTTGGTTCTTCATTCCGAGACTACCAAATTGATTTGGATGATTTCGGAACCCATGCCAAAAATATTTTTGAGCACTCAGCCATTCTTCAGTTACGATCAGCTGATCATGAGGCAAAAGAAGGCACGGATTTATGGTGCAAATTTGCACAATCTGTCTCAACATCTTTATCTATGACCAATAACTTGACGACAGAGATGTTGAAGAGACCTTCAAATGATGGATTACTGTCGGTTTTGAAGACCCAATCCGGATTTTCTGATAAAGAACTATCGCTTCTGGTCTCTGATCTTGTGATTGCCTCTCAAGATACCGTTTCCAACACTGCACTTTGGATGATCCATCTACTAGCTTCTAATCCAGAGGTACAGAAAGCTTATCAATTGGAGATAAATCAAAGTGCTTTTGTCAAATTTGTTATCAAAGAAACGTTCCGGATGTTTCCCGTGGCCACATTTCTTACTAGAATCACTCCAAATGAGATCAGAGTGGGTGGATATAGCTTGCCAAAGGATCAAATGATTCTAATGTCCATGTTTCATATGGGTCGAAGGTCAGATTACTTTGCTGATCCCCAAAAGTTCTGGCCAAGCCGATGGGAAAGGTCTAAATCGGGCCAATTTCGCCAAGGAGTGGATTTGGCAGCAAGATTTGCAACCATACCTTTCGGTTTTGGTGCTAGGAGCTGTTTAGCTAAACATTTGGCGGAATATCAACTTCAGTTTCTAGTAAGAGAACTCCTGAACCGATTTGAACTGATCTCATTGAATGAGGGCGTGGATATGATCATGAAAATGACCGGCATCCCAAACCAACCAATTTCTATCCGAATGAGAAAAAAACAAACTGTTTAGCACGCCACGAATGAGCATTTATTCTTCGTTTGAGGGTTGTCAGCAAGAAAAGTGAAGATGAAATACAAAAACTGACCAATTTTTGGTGCAGATCCAACGATTAATGTTGTGTTCAGGAATCCAGTTCAGTTCATTAGCCAGATGTCCAATAAGATTTGTCAGGCCTTTGGTCGTCCAATTCATCATCGTGGAAATTATGAAGTAAATTTGACAAATATTTTCCCGCAGAGCTCGATCGATCCCGTGACAAAGTTGGGAAAAGCCTGAAAGTTTCAAATTGCAGTGGGTCAAAAATCAATAATAATTCAGTCCAAGAGTTCCACTTTTCCATCAAATCATTCTTTTGGCCTGCTTATTTGGATTATAACATTCGGCGTCGTTTTTTTTCTGTTTTGGACGAAAAATTGAAGTAAGTTTATTTTACAAAAAAATTGGCAAACGAAACGAAAATTGGCAAATAAATGGGTATAACTTGCTAATAATAAGTTGCTCCCTTTTTATGCAAAAAAACTTTATTTGCGAAAAATCTGCAGCCCCTTCATTATAATTTCAAATGCCGTAAAATAGGTGAATATGTATAAATATTTTTTTTGTCAAAACTAAACGAATGAGGGTTTTTATTCGAGATTGGTGTCATCAATTTCTGTTCGATTATGTGAGTGTTACGATCGTGTCTCCCCAGAATACAGTCAAAACTGAATATATGAACATTTTCCATCACTAGAAATGTTATTGAGAGTTATTCTCATATCAAGGGATGCTATTCAGTAAATGTATACTTCAATCAGCTGGAAACTATTCATTTATTTAGATTTATTTATTAACCCAATTTTCTTATATTAAGCTTTGAATGCATTTTCATAACCTGAAGGATTGAGAAACAAACCTATGTTTTGATTCCTTGGGTTTTTCATTCTCAAAAGGGATGGGTTGATAAGGATCCATTTTGCTTAAGCTATCCTTCACGAGCATCTTGAGCAATGAGATGAGTTTGGCCTTGGAATCAGGCCCTGATTGAGGATGGTCTTGATTGTACTGGAACTGATCCACTGAGAAGTAATCTGAGCTTGCAGATGGATCCCCTCTTTTTGACATATGACCTCGACAAGATGGGTGGAAAGGAAAGAACCTATATAAAATTGGGTTAAAAAATCATGTTGGGACACTTGATATTTTTTTCAACTGACCGACATTGGGACGCCAAATTTGTATCTACTTCCAAGGCTTCAAAAGCGCCAAAATTGATGACGAGAAGCAGGCAAAGTGAAATACCTTGGATGAGCCTCATATTGGAGCACGTGGAAAATGGGAATCGGAAATCAGAGCGGAAATGACATGGTTTCACTTGTGACATGCAACTTAACTTTCTCATGAGTTTAAGACAAGTGAAGAGCAAAATGCAATAACCATCATTTTTATAGCTTGAACGTAATGATTGTCCTAATGAATTCGTTCAAATCTTGTTACTGCCTTGTAAGCTATTGATTTTTCAGAATCATTACTTGGTCGGCTTTTAAATTTTATGGAAATGAATGATCCATCAGGATCCTTCTTTTTGTTTAGTCAGGGCGGAACATTTTGGAAGAAACCAATCCTTGGGTGTAAAGGCTCAGTAACTTTATTTCCAATTAAGTGTATTGATTATTGTGTCCACACTTCAGATGATTGAGAAGGTTGCTAAGATTCTCCTTTGTAAGGTAAAACAATTCGGATTATCTAAGTTTCCTTGGGCTTCCACTAAATCTTCAATTGACACAGTTTTATCGTCGACTATTAGTTTTTGGTTGTCGTTTTCTTGAAGGGTTCATTTAATTTGGACGTCATGTAACCCACCAAAACGGGTTCCAAGGAGCATTAGGTAAGGTTCATCCTGTTAATCATTGTCTATGAGGCTTTTTAATCGTACAAGTTCAACGTGCATTCAAGTCTTGAATCAAATGCGAAGAGAATGCGTAAAAAATCTGAACATTTTTCAATCTAACCTTGTTAGTGTTGAGGTATATTAGTATGCAATGCTTTAAGCCACTTTCTTCATGAAACTAGATTTTGGTTTTATTGACCCACAAGTTAGGTAGCAAGTATTCTTAACATTAAAGTCTCAATGTCGTAAAGTTGTCAAAAAGTAAACCTATTTCTAGTTTAATACCTGCGTTATCGGTTTGCGGAAGAAAATGTATCAATGCTTTGTTCATGTTTAACATATATAAATTAACCTGCCAAAGTCTTGAGGATACACAACTCACTAGGGACAGGCAACAAGTGTGACTAAAAATGTTAAAAAATGGCTAATGTGGAACAAAAATTGCAAAAAGGTATGAAATTTCTACCCCTTTATGACTATTTGAGTTTTTTTTTGTATGTTAGTTTTTGAGTTCCATTTTTCAAATGTTCAAATAAAACTGGCAGCATCTTGAGAAATATCAAACAGTGCTTGCAATAGTGCTACCCAAAGACTTAAAGCAATATGGATTATGCATACTTATTGTTATTGCTTGATTAACGATCCACTCAAGACATGTAAAATGTACAAAGAGTAAAGCATATCAAAATTGTACATGTTATAAAATATTATTTTGCAATAAGTTACTAATAATGATAAGTATTTTCGTTTGTTTATTAAGTGTTCAATGTCTGCGAGTGTTACCAATGTGGGACTAAAACGGGCACATTTACAAACCAAAAGACCAAAAGTTTCAAATAAGCAGGAGAAAAATAGATACCAAAACCAGAAGTAAGTGATGAATCAAAATAACTCACTTAAAAAACTTACTTTAAAGTGTTTTGGTTTGTGGGGAAAAAGGATGGGAATGAGAAATTGTTACGAATATAACCGAAATTTTTGGTCGTTCCGAGCATTACATTACAACAACAAAAATCACTGGTTTTTAACATATTTCTTTAAATTGCTTGTTTGTTTGTGTTGTAAATATAAACTTAGCCTAAACCAATAATCTAATTCTTCTAAATGCCTTTCCACGCAAAACCCTGAACGAGGGGAGCATCAATCAAAAGAGTTGAAAAGTGCAAATTCCTAAAAGTAAACACCAAAGGTATCAAAAAGTGCATTTGCACTTTTTGCCCGTCCCTCTAATCACTAATCAAATTTGTATCAGAAAAGTTAAACAAGATTGAAAATTAAACATTGCTGCCAAAGATGAAAGCAATCAAAATATTTCTCAAACATTGGTTTTTACATCGAAAAGATGTTTAACAAAAGCACCAAAAGTTGCAAGTCTGTATGAGTGTATTTATTTCGGGCTTAACTTGTGGGCTGGTGTAGATAAAAACAAAACAAAAATCAAGTCCCCAGAGACCCTTAAGCCATAAGGCTTGCTTTCAAGGGAATCTGCAATTGCATTTTGCAACTATATCCAAGCCCTAGTCATGAAGAACTATTCCAAAATATCATTACCACATTCATTTAAAACCAATTCCTATACTATTGTTCTTAATGAAATTCTTCGTACATTCAAAGTCGGGTAAAGAGAGTAAATGAATTCAAAGTTGAAGAAAAGAACATTCAATTTAAGATTAATTCTTGATATGAGAATACCTTGCTGACCTGGAAATGGGACTATTTGCTAAAGGAATATCGTTTGATGTAAGAGTACTTTTGACGCTGAACGAAATTCTGACCAGTCCTGTGATGTAATGTTATTTTGCATTTCAATGTAATTGTAATCAATTGCATTTGAATTACAGGTATTTGAAATCTATTTCAATTAGATTTTTGGTAAATGTAGTTGAGATTTTCCAGGGCAGTTGTAACGAAATGTTAAGTAACGAAAGTACAGTAATTCGTTCCTTTGGTTCGAAAAGTAACTGTAATGCCATTACATTTCAAAAGTGTTGTAATTGGAACGGCTCAAAAACCCAAAAAGTACTCGCTACTCGTTCCTTTTATCACTACACTCATTTTGATTATATTTCTTATTGTGGACTTGCATGAGCAACTTTTTGAAAACTGTCGAAAGAAGTCTCAGATAAATTCATTTGGCTTTGTTGGCAGACCTTTCGGTTCTATTTTTCAGGAGTATATGTGTCTTTGATGTGATTTTTGTCTATTATTTCGCCCAAAATCTAGTTGCTCGCGTCAGTTCACCTCCAATCTTTGGTTCATTATTCAAAACGAAGTGTTTTATTGCAATCACATGTAAATGTTCCTACACGGTACTGTCCAGATCTAAAATTTATATTTTGGCTTGAACATTTGAATTTGCACATACGTGGACCGTTTTTTCGCTTTTTTTTTGGGTCAAAAATGGACCAATTACACTCAAGTAACTCAGCATTTGAGTAACATTTTTTCAAGTGACTTAGCTTTCAATGGGTATCTAAATGTGATTAAAAGTGTATTAACTATGCTTTGAAAACTTAGTTAATTTTACAGGGTTCTTAGGGTTATAACGTGTACACCTTAAAAGATAGACCTGGCCTTGAAAAACTTGGGATCTGAAAGTTGTTTTGTCAGCTTTCTTGGGTCTGAAACATATCTCAGTGTATGGGAATTTCCAAACAAACTTGATATCAATCTTTCAGTCCCGTGCCTACTGGTTTTAAGACAAGGTATTTTCCAATTTGGGCCAAAATGGCAATCGCGTTTTCCATTTAAAAAACGGTTTTTTTGGTAAGGTTTTCCTCGCATGTTTTGAAAAATCGGCATTGTCAGTATTGCTTACAATGAGTCCCTTTTCTTTCATTTGAATTATTAGAAATTATGCTTTTTCTATTCTTAAAAGGTTCAAAGTAGATTTCAGTTCAAACCAAATAACAACAATTGGGTTTTACAAGCTTCTTACTGATTTTTTAAATTTGTTTATTGATATCTTGTTCACTTATGCTCACTTACCTTAAATCAAAACTGAAGGCAAAATGCAGGCCATTGTAAAGGTTAGGAGAGGGATGGTGTAGAAATCAGGTATGATCAAAAATATAAGTCAGGGGATCCCAATGGTTAGTGTATTAAGTGGGATATCCAGACTATAGGTAGATTGGGCCTGTGATTCGTTAAATTGCACCATTTTCGGATCTATGCCAAAAATCGAAATAAAGATTTAACTCTTCTGAGCACATGTTATTTCACACATTTTTTTGTCAGACAAGCTTATTCGAAGCTATGATTTAATTACCCAAGGTATGTTGAGCGACCCCTGCACGTTCCAAAAAAGCGATAAACTCGTCAAAATCCAATATTTTGAAAAAATGAAGATGTTGCTCATACTCATATTTCTTTGTTAGGTCATTTGAACAGAAAAAATGACATATTTCGATGCGAGACATGTTGGCTTTAAAATACACATTTTTCGTCATTTTGCTCGTTCTTGATGCTTAATTTCTATGCATACCGGGGTCAAACAACATACCTTGTATGATTAAATCATAACTTCGAACAAACTTGTCCGGCAACAAAATTTGTGAAATAACTGCTCACGAGAGATGAATCTTCAATTGCATACTTTTCATAAATCCAAAAAATGTGCATTTGAACGAGTTACAACCTCAGTCTACCTCTAGTCTGGATATCCCTCGTAGTTATGAAATCACAAGGTTTTCAAGACTTTAAAAAAGTAGCAAAAATGTTTTATGGCAGTGTCTTAAAACACTTCTTTCAACCCTTTTGATTTTTTTGGAGAACTGAAAAAAACTCTTGAATGTAGAAGCTGTACATAAAAACCTACATGAAGCAGGATGTATTGCATTTTAAACTGAAAACAAAATTTTTGTGATTGAGATTATTTAAAGTCACAGCCATAATCACCCAGAAAATAAATGTCTATTTTGAAAAAAGTAATTTGTTCTATGTAGTGCCATTCCTTTTTTCCTAAAGGAATTCAGGAGTAAGGCGTTCCTCATTTTGGAGGAAGGAACAGGAACTGTAATCCGTTCCTTTTTTGAGGAACGGCTAAAGCCCTGGATTTTTCATTTACAAAACATTTTTAAATCCGTAGCAAGTTCTGGGATTGAGCATTTCACCGATTTATCCACAAATTTCCAATATTGTTCAGTTTGTAAATTGACGAACCTAAATAAACAGCTTCATATCACTTATCATCGTACTAAATTTGCCAAAATCTACAGAAACCCGCCTAACATTCAAAACTTTTCTCGAGTTCCCAGCTTTCCCCATTTTCTCTTCCATTCATTGGCCAATGATTCCTTTATAGAGAAGAGAGGGGGAAAGACTGCGCGTATATTTATCCCCCTTCCCTTCCTCTTTTGCCTCCGCTGTTGTTCCATTATCCACATATATATACACACACACACATTCATTGAGCAGCATTGGGTCATCTTGCCTTTGGGGCACAACTGAGAGGCTGATTCTGCTGCTGCTGTGTCTGGTACAGGATCATTTTCTCGGAATTTGCCGGACATTTTTCCACCAATCCCTTCTGTCAGTGAACCAGTTTTGGGATTAGGAAGGACATCATGGATCCGGAAAAGTTCCTGGACCTGGCCAACCAGGTGACCAAACTGAAAATGTACCCGTACTTTGATTTCGCCCATTCTGTGATGTGTCTTTTGATGATCCGCGAGGAGCTGTCGACGGGTGATTAAGCTTAATGATTGTTAATGATGGTAAAATATTTATGGAATCAATGAAATCATTGGTTTAGGAGCTCTTCAATTCTCGAGAAAGCACCCTTTGAGTTGTTGGATGTCCTCGATGGTTGTGATATTCTCGGGCAGTCTCCTAGCCAATCTGATGATGGGAGAGCCCATGCTCTCGCCATTTAAAAATAATAATGCCCTCCTCATCGCTACAGTGGCTTGGTAAGATATTATATTTAGCCAAATGATCTATTCTCATGAAATATGGTTCTGAATAGGTACCTGGTGTTCTATCTTCCCTTTGACATCGGACTTACTGTGTTCAAGAGTATGCCAGTAAAAGTGGTGTGTGCTGCTCTCAAGGAGGTTTATCGGCAAGTGTCTACAAAAATATTCCATAACTATTGACAAAACTTGAAATAAGAAAATGTTTTCTATCACATGTTTAGAGCTAAAAAGGTTCATGATGGAGTGAGCCACGCTGCCAAGATGTTTCCCAACGCTTATGTCATTATGATCTTCATTGGGGCCGTGAAAGGAAGTGGAGAGTCTTTCATGCGGGTTGGAGAACGTCTTGTTCGTGGTGTTTGGACGCCTGAAATCGTGGAATTCCTTAGACCATCTGTGTAAGTTACAACTAGAAAAATAGATTTGTTGACTAGGTTTTGTTAAGTGGCGTAGAAATATTGCGCTTCGAAACTCTCCAACCTCTCACAAGATTAGTGGTAACCTACCTCAATCAGATTATGATCTTAGGTAAAAACCTGACAAAGATATTATTGGTTTGTTAATCTTTCTTGTCTTTTAGGGATACAAAAGCATGTGTGGTGGCTTCACTGATCTTTGTCTTGGACAAAAAGACTGACCTTATTTCAGCTCCCCATGCTTTGGTTTACTTTGGAATAGTCATCTTCTTCGTCTACTTCAAGGTGAGATCAAACCTAAATATGATCTTAAGTCCTAAAAAGGCACTTTCTTTTATCTTTTGGATATAAAAAGAACTTGTTGAAAAAGTTGCTAATCTTTGTTGCAGATGTCGTCTCTGTTGTTGGGGATTGCCGACCCATTCCTGCCTTTTGAGAATCTCTTCAGTGCCCTCTTTTTGGGTGGGGTCATGGATACCCTTCAACAAACATTCTATGGAAGAAAGAAACCGGATGACTCTGAAGAAAAAAAAGGTTTGAAATCCTTTTTCACAATGGGGTCACAAAGTCATTAACCAAATCATTAGGCCTGATTCATGACGCAATGATTCCTTGATCAAGCCTTATATATTATTAATAATTCTGAAACCAATTTTAGAAGTGACGTCGCTTTTTTCTTTGCAGATTGATCCCATCATTGGCCTTCATTCTTTGTGCCAATTTCTTACACTGCTTGCTATAAAAGAAGACACAGTTCGGTTCTTCTCTTGAGCTCAAAACGCGGATGATTACCCCATTTTACCCCCACCTCTTTGTGCTCTCTTTGATTTCTGCTTGAATAAATCTAATTTTCACACATCCGTTCGGCCTTTGGCGATTCTAGAGCCACTAATTTTTGTGGACGGCGAGGCTACTGACTAGATTTATGGTTTCGAACTTTCAAGTAGATATGAGATAGCCTCCCAGTCCAAACTAATTTAGTGTGGTTCTTGTCCAGTTTTCAAAGCGCCAAAACGAGGTTCTGTAGACCAATGTTGTTTTTGATTCCGCGAGATCGTTATGGAATGAATGACAACTAACCCTCAAAATGTTGGCCCGAAGGCTGTTGGGATTGGGGAGGAGGGCCTTTATCAATCAAACCCGCCGCCATAAATCAGGACAAGCAATCCATGAGCTCACCTCTACTCCTTATCATTATCACGAAGGATTTCGTCCGGATGTGCGTGCAGAATTTCAGAATTCGTTTCTAATCTTTGATGATTTCATCTCACTTGAAGAGGAACAATCCTTGTTTAATGAAGTGGAGCCTCATCTCAAACGTCAAACTTATGAAAAGGACCATTGGGACGATGTAAGAAGGATTCATGAGTAATACATGTATTTGATTGAATTGACTTTAAAAAAAAAATTACTTAGTTACCATTCTTGTTTTTATACAAATTGAAGTTGAGGCTTCAAATCATAGTCTTGAACTTCACAAATCTTGGCTAAATTCATAGACATTTGTAACAGCCCAATCAAAGATTTGCAACAAATTAGCCCTTTTGCACCTCACCAAAGTAAAATACCCGGACAAAATGATCCGTTAACCCATAATGAAGAAAGAAGTTTAGGAAAAAAGATATTTTTCGTTGGTTGAAAACAAACCAGAAGAGGGAAAGAGGTGATTGTGGTTGTGATTACAATTTCCTATTTTTTTTTTTCATTCTACGAACAGATCGAAAGAACCTTTTTCAAACAAGTTAGGAAAAGTAGATATATTTTCCATTAACCATTTTTCGGGGGCCAGGATATTTAAGACCAGCATAAACAACAGCAAATTAACTGGATCTTCAAGACGGACGAGATGTTAATATTTCTGCAATTCAAATTCGCGTGCTGAAAATGTTTTGTCTTATTTTCTGTGTCCATGTTAGATCATAGACTACGAAACTACCTTGGTTAGATAAAATGCCTTCTTTTGATAGCGGTTTGGTTTTCAATCGTTTCTGCACTTTCGCCACGATTTTTGTTCATTTTTTAGAGACACGAAATCTTCTATTTAAAGTTTGAAAATGCCTTTCTTAGTTATGCCTTCAAGTGGCGCTCTTAGCCATGTAATCGAAAAGCTGTGATTTTTAAAAGTTGTTTTAGATTCCACAACTAAACCGGGAATCAGAGTTTGGTCTTTGAAAAGCAGTTTGGCGAATGCCGCATTTACTATACACTTTCCTTTTATTTTATGTCATGAAAAAAGCTGTACCTTCGCCTTTTAAAGAGACGAACTTCTAGCTTCAGCGGAAATACGTTCATTTTAGTACAATAACAAAAATGTCTACTAACTACCCACCTTCCACCACCTCTCAAAATACTGCAATCACTCTTTCAGGCCATCTCCAATTTCCGGGAAACCGAGCGGAAGCACTGGAACTCTCAAAATCTTCCCATAATTCAACGTCTTCAACAATTCGCCTTCGATCCCCATCTCAAACTTCTGCCTTATGTTCATGTGCTCGATCTAGCTCCAGATGGTTACATCAAACCTCACATAGACAGTTCCCGATTTTGCGGTGATATCGTGGCCGTGTTAAGTTTACTCTCAGATTCCGTGGCCAGATTCGTTCACGACCAATCCAAAGATCAAATCGTCGATTGTTTAGTGCGTCAACGATCCCTTTATGTGATGAAAGGCTCTTCAAGATACGATTTCACCCACGAGATCTTGAGATCCGAAGACTCCTTTATAGTCGACTCAAATGGGAACCAACAAAAGATCGACAAAACCCGTCGAATTTCAATCGTTTGTCGTTGCGAACCTGACGAGACGATTCGACACAAAACCTAAGTTAATAGAAAATAAATAGAGGGTTGATTTTTTTTAGGAAAAGAGAACCTTTATTGTGTGCTGTCAATTCATCGTGGTTATTATTGCATAAAACTCAAGACAGGGGACTACAAGCAAAAATAATGGGGGTGTACATCGTTCAAAACCAAAAGGATGTGTCTTTAGGGCGTGGTTATGGAAACTTTTCATGACCATTTCTCGGGGGTCAAGTCGACAGACCTGCCCAAGTAGAGGGAAATTAAGGCAGCACCGATTTGTAATCAAGCAAAACATACATGAACATGGTTGTTGTTGATGATGAGAAGGACCAAGGTGAAGAATCAGGATATCGAAGGCGGTTAGTACTTAAAATTAAGACGGGATCGGAAGAGTTCAAAAGGAGCGAGCAAAATGGCTTTCAGGGCAGTTACGGGAAAGTTTGAAGGATATTTTTTTTTCTTTCTTTACCGTTATTTGTAGTCGCGAAGTGACAAGAACACCTCGCGCACTTCGAATTCAAAATTGGGGCTTGGAGAGCTTGGCTCTATAGGTGAAAAAAGTCCGTGGTAATTTCTCATTTCTTCATGTCTATTTCGCGCGAGCAGATGCGTAGTTCTTCATTCTGTTCACACGGATCAGGAGTGGAATTCAACTTGTTCTCAATCACGATAATTAGTTCCTATTCTTCTTGTTGTGTTAGTCGGTCAAGATGATTACTGGGCATCGAGTTTCAAGCCACTCATTCATCCGGGAGGGTTGTGAAATATAAAAAATTCCGGACCAATGCGGCAGAGTCTTGCGAAGGATGAATTTTCAATGTGGTTATTCGTATAGCAGCTTAGAAATCCTTCTCGTACGGAGCAATCAATATATCTGTAACTTTAAAAAAAAATCGAGTGGCGCAAGTTACGCATCCCCCACAACAGTGGGAGGCTTGTTCGCGTTGGTAGAAGGCGTGGCAGCCCCTTTGGGAGTGGGAACGCTCTTCGTGCTCGTAGGTGCGTTTCCATTGGTGGTGGCTGAAGCATTATTACCACCACCACCACCGCCGCTCTGATACTTCTTGCCTTTGCGACTAGACGAGGAACTATTGGGGGCGTGGCGGGTGTTGCTGCTGCTACTTGAATCTTGAGCATGCCCATTTCTGACCTCGCTGGTTGTAGCTGGAGTGGGGTCCGAAGATCCATTAGTGGTGGGTTTGGTGGTGCTTGAAGTAGACCCAGAGGAGTTTGCGAATTTCTGAGTCTTGGCGACCGACACAGGCGCGGGTGTCACGTCTCCATTTGTGCTGCTACTGGGGACCATGTCGGGGTTCAATTGGCCATTGACTCGTTCACCTGAGCCTTGTCCTTGTTCCGTGTGATCATCTTGACTACCATGAGCGGCTCCTCGACCTCCTTTTCGATAGGGGAATCCGCGGGAGCGAAATGACGAAGAACCGCGGCGGCTGTCGTCAGTTTCCGATTCGTAGCGATATCCTCCTCCCCGACCTCCACGAGGTTCACCTCGACCACCGCGGCCACCACGACCTCGAGGACCACCACGATCTGAATGGTCGCGATCCCGATCATAACGTGCCGGGTACCGATCTTCAGAGGCGGCGGGATGATCACTGTCGGTGTTGTTGTCTGCCCCTCCCTGATGATAGGAATAGCCTCCACCCCTTCCACTCTTTCGATTATGAGGCCCACCCCGATCAAAACGCCCCCGATCTGTAGGACCGCCTCGACCTCGGCCTCCTCGGCCACGCCCTCGAGGCCCCGATCCAGTGCTGCCCCGAGATCCTCTGACATGGTGATGGTGGTGATGATGCGAGTCGCGGTGGTATTCGCCGTCATACGAAGTGGGGCCATGAATGCTTCGCAGTTGTTGCTCAATGTCCAACCGCTCCTGTCGGAGTTGCTCCAGCTCTTTCAAGTTCTTGAGATGGAATTCGAGCAGCATTTGGGCATTACTGATGGCGTCTTTCGTGCCAACAAAGATGAACGGAATCGATCCTTCCTCTCTAGGAGCCGAGGGCTCAGGCTCATTATCGCCCTCAATCTTGACACGCACAAGTCCAGATTTGTCCACGATTTCCTGGATGAAGCGTCCATTCTTGCCAATCACTTTGCCAACAAGACTTCGAGGAACTTGGTTAGGCTCTTCGGCGTATTCAAGGACGAGGCGGGCTTTTCGGACGGCTTCCTCGGACTCGCCGCTGACTTTGAAAGTGCACGTATCTTCAATCAGCTCCACATTGAGCACACCTTCGATGCTACGGGCTTGCTGAATATTGGTGCCGTGAGTCCCGATAGCCAAGCCAATGAGATTTTCCGTCACCGAGAATTCCTCATTAAACACGGCTGCCGATTGAAGACGAGTCTGTTCAAGATGTTTGGCGGCCTCCTCGGTTCGTCGCTGAAGCACGGCTTTTTGCGACATGTTTCGGAAGAGCATATCCTGCAACATGCCCACTCTTCGTTGCGAGGACTCATCTCGGGTGATGACCTCCAAATCGCCACTGACCTCGTCAAACGTGATCATGAGAGCGTGAACCGCAGACTGGAAATCGCGGTTCATTTCAGCGTGCCTCTGTCGAGGTGTGGTCAAGTAGAGCTCCTTGATGTCTGGCGGCAATCGGACAGTGAACTTAATGAAGCTCCGGAGATTAAGAGCCGGTTCTTGGCTCTTGGGTCGAATGCGCTCCAAAGGCACAATCTCAGTGTAAGTCGTGTCCCACCCCAAATATTCCACCACTTGGAACACGCCCTTGATCATCTTGATCTCGGCTAACCACCAACCGCAAGGCTCTTGTTCGGAAGCGCGGGAAAACACCTCGACTTCCTGGCCTTCCACAAAGGACGCATCCAAGCTGGGCTTGGGCGCCGGCAGTCGGATGCGTTCCAATGGAAATCGCGATTCAGGTTGCCAATCCCGCTCAAATGAGAGGAGAATCTCAGAGCTACTTGGGAACACATCTCGAACATGAGCACGATAATATGCCCCATTTTCGCCCTGGACCTCCACCAAGAGAGCTTCGTCGGGATCGGCGTCCAAGAGGGAGATATCCACACTCGGTGGGGGAACACCCATTCCTACACCGGGTGTGCTACTCCCAGGCACACCTAAAGGCGTGGTGGTGGTGCTTAAAATTGGCGAAGCCATTGGGATTTGCTCTTAAGTGAGTCAACTCCCAATGCTATCACAGTCGAAACCGTAACAATCGCCAATCTCTAACAAGAGAAAGATCTCTGTCTCTTTCTGTGATAAATTACGGCTTAAGAGGCCTGTTTGAGTCAATGCTCCCCCTCCCACAAATCCCGGAATCCGGTTTCTCAAGAGAATTGCGCGATAAGATTGGATTTAAAATCCCCCCGTGTCAAGAAGTGCTGTGTGATCGTGTGGATGATTGTGGCGGGGTCAGGGGTGAATTTCTGATTTGATGGGCAGGGTGTCGCGGTCTTTGATACGCAAGTCGACTTTTGGCTCAGTTCCCTTCCCCTTTTTTCTTGCTGTAGTGATCGGCCTCGGTTCTTTATGGGCTTTCGGTGGCTCGATCGGGCTAGGTTGAGCTCGAGTGTCGTTGGATGGAGTGATTTGGATTGGTGGTCAAATGCCGACCTATATTGAGTCAGTTTTTTTTTCAGCTCGAAAAGCTTAAATTTCAAATTAATACTCGACATCAATAGATTTAATAATTTCGAACTATGAAATTCGATATGATTTTGAAGATCTGGTCAATGTACGAACATGATGTCATTTAACTTTGGTGCAATTTTTTATAGATGCTTTGTTTTTTAAATTAACAGGCGAAAACAATTTTCTTACAAATATCACATTTTTACTATATTTAGCAAAATTACTAAAAAATGTTTTTATGAATTAGGTGTCTTTAGAGAATTTCTAATCGATGTTGATGATTTCATATTGATAAAGATACGTTTTCCCTTAGTATACAATCTTTCATAGATGCACACTATCCTGTTTTAGTTATTCTTATTTCATTTCTGTCTCGTTTCCCGTAGAGCTCCGCAATTCTTAAATCACCAGAATGGTGATGGTTGAAATTTCATCCAACTCAAATTTGAAAAAAATATTCATTCAATCTGTTCCTGATTTGAATTTTCTATCCTTGAAAAGATGTGACGGTAAATGCTCTGCAGCGTTTGATTAAGAATAAAGTTACTTTTGGGAAATCAGCCTCGGCAGTATTTTCTTACCAACACTGATACTTCTTCAAGTCAAAAACCCAAAAATAAAATCACAAAAATGTTTTGCCTCACACCAGAAACAAATATGTAATATTATCCGATACTTCAATAGTTTGCAATAGTTTGTATATCGAAGTAGAACTTCAATAGTTTGCAAGATTGTCCACGAAGTAGAAAAACGCCAAATTCCCCTGAACTGGTTTCAAACCTCCCCTAATGGCATCACTAGATTTTTCTGCACTGCCTGACTAATCGGCCAGGGCGGGGAGTGGCCCCCTTCTTGGCCGATCTGCGAATAGATTTCTACGGCACGGGCCGAGCCGGCGTTTAGTGTCGCTCCGTGTTTATTTAGAGATTTGTTCAAAAAAGTTATTGATTGGTAATCTTAAAACTAACAAGGGCGTTAAGAAAGAATGAGATCACTGTTTTTTTAAGAGTCATAGGGAATAATTGACCAAAAGGTGCATTCCTTTTATCCTTTAATGTCTAATTCTAGAGTAGTTTATAGAGGGTAGAGTAAAGTATGGGCTCCCTGGCACGTGCAGGAAAATTACCGTAGATTTCTGTTTCAAATTTTCTTAATTTGTCGGTGTTTGAAAGTCTCAAATATGAAATTTGGTTAAACTATTTTGATTCAACTATAAATTAAATTACATTGTTTGGTAAAAAGAGTAAATATTTAGAAAAAGTGGCTTTTAGCAAGGAATGAACTGAGTCAGCTATTGAGTTTCCAAGACTTTCCCCAATCTTGACCAAGATCTAGTGAGAAACGAAAAGGAAAACAGTTTCGAGATTGTTTTTTCATACTTAATGCTTTATGTAAAACCATCATATGTAGGAAAGTTTCTCAAAAACAAAGTTTTAAATTAGTATGTTTTCATAAGAAAAATTTGCCCTCCGAATTTTGAATCACAGTGACATGACTCCCATAACCATTGACTTCTAACAGTAGGAATGCGAGACATGGACAATAAATGTCAAGAAACTTTATTATTTCTAAACTTCGCACGAAATATTCTGCAGGGAAACATGTACTCTCAAAGGTCTAGGTAATTTGCGTTTTTTTCAGTATTTCTTCATGTTCTCATATAACATCTTATAATGTGCAGTAACTAATTGGAACACTTTAAGGTTGTGTTTGTCTTGGAGATATTAAGATAATTGAGGTGAAATATCAAGCTTTACCGTTTGTTAATTTTCCTGTCTTTAATCTTGTCTTCCTGTCTTATCTTTATAACAATGATTCCGCGTAAATGGTTTGCATTTTCCGGGGGAGCAACTCAGCAACTAAACCTGGAACATCCTATTAATCTGCCCAACAGCATTCCAACCAGAAATAGAAGTCAATGATCGTGAATTCAAAACAAACGCCAAAATATGAACAAGCAGTGACGTTATTTTCGTTAAAGATGGACAAGGATCCGTATTCGGCATCGCACGCAGACTTGCTAGCCTTGAAATCTCGTCTCCTCGGGGAAATCTCTCACCAAAAACAACTCAATCGACAGTGGGAGGATCTGGCCATTTTAGAATGGCAAAATCAGATCAAGTAAGTTGAATTAGTACTTAGGTGCTGGATATAAAGGTGAATAGAATAGTCTGTGAATAACATCTTTTGTTAACAAAATAACTGTCGAAAATAAAGCATTAAATTTTCATATATACAATTTTGACTGTACTAAGCCAATATTTTAATATACATGCTCTTTTGTTAGATTTCTTTAACCTTGACCAAGTTTTCATTTTGATGCAGTTTTTTTGTTACCGCAATGAGGAATGGAATTCCCTGTAAATCAGTATGTTCTATTAACATATTTATAGTGTTATTGATTTTAAGGAGTTAATACATGACTGATTAAGGGTGTTCCATGATGGAATATTCCCGCTCCCCCGCCACTTGTAGCTGCCAATTATATACATTGGTATTTATTTGCATTGAACAACGGTTCAAAGGTAAGTTTTGACTCCAAAGAGTCAAGTTTAAAGGGTGGCAGTCTGCCGGGATCGAACCCTAGCCATCCGCACGACATAAAGACGCAGTACGCACTATGCCATGCCTCACCCACTCTGTAGATTTCATTTAAAGGGTGTTTTTATGGTTCTTATCAGTTTATTGCTTCGAGTGAAGCTTTCAGAAATTGCCTTAGCCAGGAACCCCTGAAAGGGGTGGACACGAACTCCGATTTTTGAAAAAAATGGTATGAGGCCGAGGCTATATTTTGACACAACGTCATTTATTCCTTATTAACGCAAAGTTAACTCCTGATAGATCTAAATCGAACCCTATTGAAATCAACATTCTTTCTTTGGTGACTTCAGGGAAATTGTTCTTAACCATGGCATTTCGTGGTTAGAATGATGTTTCATAATTGGTGTACCTAAGATGTCAACAATCTACAATGATTTATTTGCATTAATTACGTGTTGATTTACAAATGCTGAGCCATATTTCTTGCCCCAACATAAAAACTAAGTCAATGTCCTGATAAATGATCAATCTCTCCTAAACCGAGTCACCGTTGGTAGGCTGATCCATGGGAGAGATTACCGTATTTCACCGACGAAATGGCGTAAATAGTATTGACGCCATTGATGATTCAAAAGTTTGGAAGGATCCCCTCAATATCTGTAACAAAATTTTAGATACCATCTAGAAAACATGTTTTTTTTTTTTCAAAAATGTCAAAAATTGTCATTTCAACTCCAAGTTGTTCTAACTAGTAACTTTCATACGCATCAGAATCACACATCTCCAGAATTTTCTCCCCGCCAAAATAAGCAGAAAATATTAATCTGACAAAAAGTTGAAAAATACAAAGTCAAATGTTGAAGCAAAAAATCTACCATCCATACTCATGTGAAGTAGAGTGAAAAATATACCGTTGCATGTGCCCTTTGGTAAAATATTTAACATTTAAATGTAAAATAATACAATGATGATAAAAGCACAAAATCTGGGGGTTTGGATGCTTTTTCATAGAACACCAACTCTGACATCACAAATAATCCCTCCCATTGACGTGGATTACTCCACCAACGTTAGGGAGACTAAATATTCTTGGGTATACATATTGGTGTTTTGTTTACTTGTTTAAGCTAATGTTTGAAGTAAATTTACCATTTCTTCTTTGTTCCATATCCAATAATTTGCTTCGATTACTAGATGAGAAAAATGAAAACGAAATTGTGTCCTGAGGGAGAATCCAAAATTAAATTTATAGTTCTTTTTCTCTTGTACATTTTAGAACCACGTCAAATGAAAGTTTCTAAGGAATAGTATGCTATTAATGAAAGCTGTGAAAAATGTTGTCTTTATTTGTAGACGTTCAGACTTGAACCAAAGCGATGGCGAAGGTTACCAATTGCTCTCGCAACTCTCCAAAGTATTTGGGTCTCGAATGGGACGTGGATCGGCTCAACAGCAAAGCCTGGAAAGAACTTTGTCCCTCCATGAGTGGCAAATAGACGAGTACAAATCCAAGATCAACTCCATCGGGGGTAAGAAAGTTCATACCGTGATGAACGCCAACATTTCCAGGTTCTGTGATGTCATGAGTATTATTCGTGACATTTGAGCCCTTTTTGCATTTTGGAAATTTTTAGGATCAAATATAACTTTTGAAAACTATTTTTAGAGACTTTGCGTGAAGATGGACACGAAAAGATTGATTTCTCCTAATAAATTTTGTTTTGATATTTCTATCTATCTATATCTCTATCTTCTATCCATATTGTATATTGATGATACAAATTTGGAAGTTGGATATCTAAAATTTCCAAGCGAGTTCTAGTGTAAAGAACTCAAGTTTAATGCACCTAATAACTGATGGATGCCAACAAGGGAGAAAATTTTTAAGTGCACAACACTCAGTTTTTTCAAAACTATAATTCGAAAAGCCAAATTAACAGGAAATGAATATTGGAATAACAAAATTTGTGGACATTTTTCATCGCCTAGGATTGGAGGAATTATTCTTGAGGTTGAGGATCCCAGAATGAAGGATTGATACTAAGTTTGGTTACAAGTCTCTTTTCTGAAGTTTTTCACATCCAAAGGCAGAAAACATATCAAACTAAAAGTAGTTTTAATGTTATCCAAGTCATAAAAGACTGCAATTTTTGGCAATATTAGTCTTCATCACTCATCTGAGCCTTACTTTTGCTTGAGGATAAATACAGCTTTCCAAACTTGGAACACCTTTTACAAATGTTAAAAAAGAGATGCAAAGCATATATTATTTGGTTTACTAATTTATTTTATTGATTATTTGTTCTCAATTTTTTTCTCGACTTTACTGAGTATGCCCCTCTGGGAGTGCTTGAGTGTCTAAACAATAAGCAAAATTTTGTTGACCCGGTCAAATTTTGCCCAAGTCCGTTATTTTCCTCGTCTTGTATGTGTTTTTGTATTCGCGTTGTCTATTTCTGTTATGAACAATCCAAAGCTGAACTCAGATATTATTCAACCTCAAAATCCTATTATGTGGTGCACGATTTGTTTTAAAAAAAATTCCTTATGAGTAATTCAAATGAATGTTTTCAGATGACGGCACAGTTTCAACAGAATGGAGGGTGTCATTTCGGATTCAGTTGTATCCAAACGTGATCTTGGCCTTCAAATACGATGGGATCTCCAAAGATCCTGCGGGCGAGATTCCTCGCATTGAGGATTTGCAAATCGCCTTCCCATCGCTCACTGACGATCCGCAACTCGTGATTCAGGGCGAAATCGAGCCATTAATCGATTATTGCGAACGATTAATCGATCTTTCCGTGGCATTCAATGCCCTCAAGGTTTACCTCAACTTGAGTTCCAGTCGATCAAAGTTGGTTCAAGACAAAAAACAGGAGTTGGAGCACATGAGAGTGAGCGTTGAGGATCAATACCTGGAAATTGAATTCATATCCGACAACCATCATCATTTGTGTACACTCAAATGGGGTTTAGTCTTCAAAGAGAGCAATCTAGCCTTTGAAGATACTTATAACGTCACATTTACGGCTAAAGGTGAGGTACAAAAGTATGAGGAGCGAATACCACTGTCTGCGAACGTCTTTCTTTGTTTTGCCTTGAAATGTGTAATTTTTTTACTTAATTGTTTGCTTTTAATTTTTCACATTCTAAGCCAAAATTCGATTTTGGTTTGAAAACCCCGAATTTATTGCTGAATTTTCAGAAAAAAGCAAAGAAAGATTGAATTAGTAGTTTTTCGGTCAAGAAAAGTGTTTTTAATTACTTAAGTAAAAAATTTCCAACTCTCGGTTAACTGATTGTTATTCTAATTTTAGGAAAAGTGGCTGCTGTAAGTTGCAACTTCAGCAAGGAACTGATCACATCAGGAGTTTGCGACGATTGGACTGCTTCCTATTGTTTTCAAAACCTTTGCCAAATGACTGCCGTTGATGCATAATAATTCACATTTTTCTTGTCCTTACGCCTAACTACGCTTTCCGTCAATAAACTAGCCTGGGGAAATAACAACATCGCCCTCGAATTTTGGTTTAATTTTCAAAAAAAAATTAGATTCCTGCACATCTACGACTAAACGAAATCTAGTTTCCTGTTCTTTCCTTCAAATGATGGCGTAAGATCTTAAATGCAATGTCGAAAGCTGTTACGAGCAAGCAGCCTTATTTGATTTGATAAGTAGTCTATAAATTGACGCTTACTGAAAAAGAAATTAAAATTTAATCCCTTCGCTGAACTCACGCAACCTCGAGCTCTAGAAATTTCGCCTTCTTACCAGAAGAGACTCGCACGCAGACGATCAATCCGCTTTCTACTCTCCTCTTCGCCAATCAACAACGTTTCCTCGCTCGGGAATCCGAGGATGCTCGAGCCTCCTAGAATATTCGCTCCCACTATATATTCTTGCCTCGAACTTTCATCAAGCTCAGAACAAAACCAAGCACGAATAGTGAGAATCTAAACATTCCTCTAACATCAAACGCTGAAGAAAATAATACCAAGTACTGAGCAACGATGGATCTCTTCCTACCCATGCTCTTCGACGACGACATCTTATACGGCACTCCATGGGGACATCGAACCCAATCTCGAGCTTCCCATCCTCATTTGAGATACTACTATCTTCCTCAATCCCATTCTGGACATCAACTTCAGAAGCGTGAACCTCTGGAATGGAAAGAGGAAGGTGACCATTTCGTTCTGGAGGTCAAGGCCAATGGATTCCAAAAGGATCACTTCAAATTGGGCTTGGATTCGGAGCAAGGTTACCTTCGAGTTATGGCCAATACTCACGACAAAGCCGAAGATGGCGTGGTCACCACCAAGCAATTCACCAAAGCTTATGCCCTTCCCGAGCGATGCAAATTGTCAGAGCTGAAATCCGAATACGAGAACGGGGTCCTCAAAGTGACTGTGCCCAAAGTTGAGCCGCCAAAGAAGGAAGTCAACCCGTTGGAATCCACTTTCGAGATCATTCCCAAGCTTTTGGGTGGGGATCTCTTCAAAGGCCAAGAGATCCACGATACCGAGGATCAGTTCGAGGTCAAGATGTCCTTGAGCGGATTCAAACCCGAGAATCTTCACGTGGAAGTCAGTCCCGAGGGTGTGCTTAGCATCGGTGGCAAGGTTGAGGAGAAGAATGAAGATGGGACCACCCGAACCCGTGAAATTCACAAATCGTTTGCCTTGCCCAAGAACTGCAAGGTGGATGAGGTGGCATCCAAGTTTTCCAAGGAGGGTCAGTTGACGGTGACAGCTCCCAAAGATCCGGTCAAGACCGTCAAGGGTAATCGCAAACTTCAAATCGAGAGCGAGTAAGATGCCTTAATATATGTAGTATTGTTCTGTGATTTGTCAAATAAACTAAAGTTACACACAAATTGTGACTTTCTGAAGTCGTGGGAGAATTATTGATTTCGTGTAGATTCGA
>CM021313.1:4635323-4737829 GCA_010645155.1 Tigriopus japonicus
TTTGTTAAATAAACTAAAGTTACACACAAATTGTGACTTTCTGAAGTCGTCGGAGAATTATTGATTTCGTGTAGATTCGAATTGCAAACTCCTTGATCGACCATTAATAACGTACATTAAAACAAGTAAATAAATTTAGAGCAAGACTAATAAGGTTTGTGGACGGCATTCATTTGTTACTGATTGAACCCAAACTGCAAACTGAAGGTCATTCTGGCTTGAGCCATACTTGCATGTAGAGTTCCAGGGAGAGAAATGTCACTCCCAAATCAAGGGTTTTTGTTATGATTCCCTTCAGCTGACAACTCACTCTCATGGCATGGCAGCAAATTCAAAATACTGAAGAGATTGAGGCATATACAATTGAAGATCAGGGTTACCAAAATCTTAAGAAACAAAAACTTTTCCAGAAATTTTATGGAGGTATTCACTCAGAGTGGATCAGCTACAAAGTTTTTGATGTTCAAGAGATAAACAGATACAAGAAAAAGCACCAAAGATTACTCAATTTCATCATTTATGCTTCACAGTTTCTACATAACTTTCTTTGTTTTAAGAATTGGTCAACCTGACTGAGGGTTCATTCTCTTGATGCTCAAAAAATAACATGCAATTGCTGAATGTGGCCGAACTCAATCTCAGTGTTCCCCGTTTATTGGAGACCTTCTATTTCAATTCCAAGTAATTTAATTCAAGATCCAATCTGATTTGAGTGTTTAGAGGAGTATGAGGTTTCAATTAGTTGCCAAATGACTTATTTTTTCAACCCACGTCATCTACAAATTTGATTCAAAAATCAATCAATTTCTGCCTAGGCTGTCAGGCCACTCTTCTTTTTAGAACACATTACAGTGATCCTGCCCAACTTCAGGCTAGTGAAGGGGGGGTCAAAACTGAAGGCAAGTGGCTGGCTGGGAGTGTCATTTTTCTCCCTAGAACTCTACTTGCATCATGTGTTCTAGTAGCCTAGAAGGCTAGTAACATGACTCCTCGAATTCCTATAAGGTGGAACTTAAAACGGCATATGTAGAAGACATTAAATCAAGCAGAGATCACACAATACGATGACTGCGACGGTCATTCATCAGTTTTGGACAAACTTAAGTGCCTAAAATGGTGATGGTGGAACTCCAAATCGAATTTTAAGTGTTTTTCTGATGAATTTTGGCACAGATCATGCCTGAAATACCTTTTCAGAACAAAGTTGTAAAGTAAAAACGGCCCATAAAGTTTTAAGTAAATGCTTTTTAATCCTCGATCTTGTAATGAGTTAAGACATTCCTAGTTTTTTCTTGTTCATTACCTTTTTTGTAATTAATAGTTTTTTTTGTGGTGGTTTGGAAAATTTTAGCTGCTACCAAAAACGTACTGGCGTTGAATATTTGATCAAATAATGGACTGGAAAATATTATAAAAATCACTATCTGCAAGGGTTCTCATCAAGAAGCTAATTTTATTTTGGGGTGTTGGGTTTTCATAGCACACTATTTCTATATTTTATTAACATCATCTGCAAAAAAATGAGGAATTTTTACGAAATATTTGAAAAATTCTAAAAGATATCTTAAAAAATGCTCTCAGTTAAAATATGTCTTTTCAAATATTTGGGTCTGATTTGAATACTTTTTTAAATATTTTGCTATTCTTTTATCAAATAGTATTTGAATCCTTGGCTTTCAGAATTAAATATTTTCGGCCGCTCCAGTAATGATTAACGCCATGAATTCATTCAATTTTCGCATTTTGACCCTGAAAAATAAACCTTGAGCAATAAAAACAACGTATGCGTTCTTTTTTACCATCAATTTCTAACGATGACGTTGCTTTCAGGTTCTCTGCAGTTCTTTAGGGAAAGTTCTTTTGGGAGGATTGTTTTCATCTTAAATGGCACATTTGAAATCGTCAAAAGTTTTAGATTCAGAGCGTTTCAAGTGGTAATTCGCATTTGCAAGAAAAAAGCGCTCAAACAAGATACCACAAACGCACCATGGCCTTAAATTAGTATTTTCCCTTCAGTTGCAAAAAAAACAGAAATCCATATAAACTCACCCAACCTCGGGCTCCAGAAATTTCGCCCTCTTCCTAGATAACAGTCGAACGGCTTTCTGCTCTCCTCCTGGCCAATCAACGTTTTACTCTCGAGAAAAAGGAAGAAGCACGAGCCTCCTAGAATGTTCACCCCAACTATTTATTCTTGCCTCTCCCTTCTTCTCACAATCAAATCATATGCGAACGTTGAACTGAAAAGGAAATAGCTAGCCTATCCTACAATTAAGATTTAATAATGGATCTCTTCCTACCCATGCTCTTCGACGACGACATCTTGACGCACAACAATCCGTGGTCTCATCGGAACCAATCTCGAGCTTCTCATCCTCATTTGAGATATTATTACTTGCCCCAGTCCCATCCTGGACATCAACTTCAGAAGCGTGAACCACTGGAATGGAAAGAGGAAGGCGACCACTTCGTTCTGGAGGTCAAGGCCAATGGATTCCAAAAGGATCACTTTAAATTGGGCTTGGATTCGGAGCAAGGTTACCTTCGAGTCATGGCCAACACTCACGACAAAGCCGAAGATGGTGTGGTCACCACCAAGCAATTCACCAAAGCTTACGCCCTTCCCGAGCGATGCAAATTGTCAGAGCTGAAATCCGAATACGAGAACGGGGTCCTCAAAGTGACTGTGCCCAAAGTTGAGCCTCCCAAGAAGGAAGTCAACCCGTTGGAATCCACTTTCGAGATCATTCCCAAGCTCTTGGGTGGGGATCTCTTCAAAGGCCAAGAGATCCACGATACCGAGGATCAGTTCGAGGTCAAGATGTCTTTGAATGGATTCAAACCCGAGAATCTTCACGTGGAAATCAGTCCCGAGGGTGTGCTTAGCATCGGTGGCAAGGTTGAGGAGAAGAATGAAGATGGGACCACACGAACCCGTGAAATTCACAAATCGTTTGCCTTGCCCAAGAACTGCAAGGTGGATGAGGTGGCATCCAAGTTTTCCAAGGAGGGTCAGTTGACGGTGACAGCTCCCAAAGATCCGGTCAAGACCGTCAAGGGCAATCGCAAACTTCAAATCGAGAGCGAGTAAGAAGCCATTAAGTGCATAATATTTTTGCTGTGTCCTTCTGCGAGTTGTCAAATAAATGATATGTATGAATACTTTTTGATATATGTTATTCTTAAAGAGCAAATACTGGAACAGAATTAAAGGTGCACAAATGATATTAACATTGAAGCTTCTGTTGTTGAAGTTCAAGAGCAGTAGTTTGTAATGAGTGTTTGTTCGCCGCAGATCCATTACAAGGTAAATTGAAACAACCATAGCAAGTGACGATGAATTCTACAATCATGCTGGTTTCAGTTCTTTTCCGAGCAGCCGCTTTCTTTATGTGCTGCGTTACATACTGTAGGTGCAAAAATTTCCCATTCAAACAGATGACTCTTTATTAGTCAAGGTTCGGATTTAAACATAAAAGGCGGTTCCTCATTCTCATCTAACATGCCGCATGAGGATTAAAGTAATATCCGAAAAAATATATATTGTAAATTGCTCCACGTGGGTTCATTGCATTGTTCTAAATCTCTGGCCGTTGCATCGTGGGAGGGGGTGATTCATCCAAAGAAGGTGGGCTATGAGATGAGGGGCGGTTCACCTTGAGTACGGCGGGTAAAGAGGCCGGAGAACAAGATCCATCCTCATGAACTTGGGCGTGTCCGTCATCTCGAATGGGCTTGGGGTCAGATCGTTCCACGCCCAAACCCAAGTCTCCACTCAAATTCTCAGTAGAATTGGAATGAACTGGACTCAAATCAATGCGATGCTGCTTAATCAGAATACACTCGCCTCCTTCATCACCTAACGAAAAGCGATAAAATTCTTATCAAGTTTGAAATAGTGCCAATTAGGGATGCAGGAGGAGGTTTGAGTGATCTCTTCAAAAATCTTAGCGAGGGCGGATGAAAGAAGAGAAAGGGCTTGTTCGGCAACAGTGGGTGGCGCGTGAGAATTTGGGCAGTTTAAGGGTTTCCGCATTTTACAGACCGCCCTTATGACTTAGATGTCATGAAAAACGTCGAATTGCAAGTTTGAACACCTTTGGTTAGGATTTTGGAAAAATATGCACACTTTATTTGCTCGTTCTTGCATGAGAAAATTCACAACAATAGGCCACTGTTTTTGTGTAAGTACAAGTGCAAGTGCAAGTGATGTTACAAGCACTGATTTAAATCGTCAAACTCAAAAACTATCAAGGTAACAAACAAAATGCCGTGTTTTGTATCTGTTTCTCTTCAATAGCAAAGGTATTTTTCAGTGCTTGCTATTTTTTGATTAAAAGAATAAATTCCTGCACTGACCAAATTCTTACATTGTAGAACAAGCCTTTTCTCTTGTTTCATCTGCCCGCGATAAGATTTTTGAAGAGATCACTCAAACCTCTCCCGGCATCTGCCATTGGCATAGTTTTTACCTGGAAGGTCATAAATGTATAGATATCCATCTGAAGACGCCAACAAAAGGCGAAGTTGTCTGGAAATGGTCGCAATAGCCACGGTGTTTGGGGCAGTCCCTTGGGTGTAATTGGCATTGGGCACAGTTACCGTGGCAAAAGATCTGGTCTGATTCAAGGTGTCTGTGACTTGTGTGGGCAAATAGGAAGCCCCCAAACTGACGGCATTACTAAAGTAACCCATCCAAGAGTCATCTCCACCACTTCTAGAAAAAAAACGACCATTAAACATATTAGGTTACATGTTTTGTGTTTAAAAATGCATAGTATGTGTAATGCCTCGCCAGCTCTATGAGAAGCTCCTAGTAGGCACCCCGGGATTACAACGGCCAAGACCCTTGCACGGGCTGCTCCTCATTAGCCTATTGAATATTTTTGTTGAACTTAATTCATTTGCACAATGTTTTGACATATAGAACTATTTTACTTTATTTGATTTTTTTGCTCGAACACTGCAACTAGTAACCATGCAAAGTATACTAAGTGTTGGCCGCGAGTACAAACTGGTAACTAAACGAGGTTACACACTTTAAGCATATTTCATCAATTGGATTTCCCCAACTGTTTTGCGCCTTCCTAATGCTCTCAGGGTTCTAAAATTACGCTACACATGAATGTTACCTTTTAAGTGGTAAAAAAAATAATAACTACAAAAAAAAAACAATTTAGTTCAATAATGCCCTCATAGATTAGTTACAGAATCTGAAGCATGCTTTTGGTGTGCCTGGGCGCAGACAAAACATATGAGCTATTTCTCCATATGCCTATCTTCAACAAGTTTTGACTACCTACCCAGTGGAGCATTGGCTTTGTCGTCTGACAGTCGTGTCTTCTACAGCATGGTGAGCTTGAGAATGTGCCTGTTGTTGATCTTGCATTCGGAACACATGAATGGTCTCTGTGTTGGAGCTCAAGACCAAATAATGACTGTCCTGACTAAAAGACATGCAATAAATGGTGGCACAACGCCTAACTCCACGCCTGCGGGGTCAAAGGGAAAAAAGAAAGAGAGATTAAAAATCGGAACAATTCTTCGTCATTTAACGCAACCCAGTCAATTACCGGAATTCAAAGAGTTTGGAGCCGTCTTCCACTGAGAATACCCGAATAACTGTACCCTTTTCTGAGGCCGTGGCCAAGCGATCTCCAGCTGGATTGAAGGCCAAAGCCGCCAACGGTGAATCATGGGCGGCAATCATGATCTTGGCCTGAAGATTGAACGCGTCAAACAATTGCACCTCACCTAAAAAAGAACAAACTCAAATGAATCCTAGTCCAAATATGTCACATAATGTCTTCTCACCCGTCGTGTTTGAACCCGGATAGGCTAAAAAACAGTTGTCACAATTAAAAGAGAGGGCCACCAGGCCTCTGGGATTGGGAGGTGTGTCTTTGATAGTGTGGAGAATATGCATATCTCTGATATTGTGGATGAATAGTTCATTCTCCACACAAACCACCACTCTGGCTCGGTTCAGTTTGACGGCCAAAATGGTGTTGTTATTATAGACGCATCCGCAGATGTCGGTTCCTTTTTTGAAGTGGCACACCTTGAGCTTTCTGGGCTCATCTTGGGTGACCAATGCCACTAATGAGGAAGAGAAAAGGCGTTCCACCACTTTGACCTTGGATTTGACCTCAGCTGCAGAGCTCGTGTGAATGGGATCGAGTTTTTCCAAAGCAGAGGATAAGGAATACAAATTGTAACCTCGGGAAGTACCCACAGCCAACGAGGTGCAGTCCTAGAATGGATTGAATGTGTCTTTAATTACCTTAGTTTGGTCATTAATGACCGGTGGGGTAAGATTCGCCAAAAATGTTGCCAAGAGCAATTAAGTTACGCCAAAAAGGTAATGAGAAAAATTACAAGGTTTTTAAGATATGATTAACAAGAAAATTTTCCAACCAGTCTTATCATTTGAGTTATTTCTTTCATTAATGAGGCCTTTTAGTTACCTTTTTATGTTTATGTGGCATAAATGTAGTGCATGGGATTAACACTTGAGAGTAAAATGGTAAATGACACTCAAAGAATGATTTACGGAATTGATTAAAATCTCTAAAACTGCAAAGGTAAATTGTGACAAAAGGGGACGATAAAGTTAACTTGGTGGTCCAGATAACTTAAAAAGCTCAGGTGTACGCCACACTTTGTTTTCGTCGTCTAATGATTTACAGCAATATTAGTTATTCTAATGGGCGATCGAAGTAATGATATTTTTTGAGAGCATGGCACCTTGACGGTCGGAGTCGTTCTTGAAAACAAAATCATAGTTTTAAGACGAGTCAAATGTTTTTTTTTTTTGGGGGGAGGGGGGGATTTTTTAATACCGCTACAAGGAATGGGATTCCCTGTAAAGAGAGTTAATGATTAATATAGTTTATAAAATTACCGTTTATCAAAATTTGATCTGTCAATGAGTTACTGTTGGTAGATCTATATAACCCTTGTATAGTAGGTTGGTCAGGAATAAATTTAAATAACAACTTTGGCTGAGAATTTCTGAAGTTATTCTCTTCAGTTGAATTTAGTAAAAGTTAAATACAAACGTGATGTGTCACGAATGATTCTTGACTGGGTGTGCGACTCTAATTCGTGACAACCCTGTATATTGCGATATGTCAGTATTCATTTCACGTACAAAAAGGTAATTCTGGCTGTGCTATCCCCAAACTTAGGTTGCTCATTTTAATTTTGTTCAAACCTGACAACAAAGCTAAGATTTTCAGCCTTGAAACAAGTACGTCAAAAACACTCCTTTGGAATATTTCAATTTCAATGACTTTTTCCTAATCCTGATTTCTTGCAAAAAGGAATATTGCTTTCTTTTAATACTGGACTGAGAAGAGAAGCATTTATGATTTATTCATTCAAAATGGATGGCAAGCATTTATTCTTGGGTTGTCCAAAAAAGTTCAAAGGAATTCAAAGAACACAAAACAACCGCACACCAATAAACTGTTTGGACAAAGTAAAACTTCAAACAATCAAAAGACCAGATCATTTCCAAGCATAATATGATGATTTGATCTTTGGACAAGTTTGATTTCATAAACAAGACTTTCGCCGAAAATGCCGCCTTTCCAATTTTAGTGATCCACCCGTTTTTTGATCAAAATGATTTTCCTTTGCAGTGTGTTTTCAATCAAGTTTGGGGTAATTTATCTATGTGCAACTTTCTTCACTTTTTGCACAACTAACCACCATTTCAGAATCTAGATCAAATCGGAAAACAGTTTGGAGTGGGAGAGGTTTGACATTACCTGATTAAATCTCAAGTAGTGAATTGTGGAAGCCACGGAAGGCAAAGAAGGCGTTGTTGGGTGGTCCATGGATGAAGTCGAATAAACTGGCATGATGTCTCCCGATTGAATCGATGGAGAAGGCGAACAAGAACTCATGCTGGAGGGATCAATGAGCTCGCCGAGGTTCTAAAGTCCCTTTGTTTTGGACGAATGTGCGTCGTTTCACGCGAAACAAGAAAAAACGATCACTTAATTTTGGAGTTTGCACATCTGATTTGGTTCAATAGAGCACTGTGACCATGACCTTGTGATGGTTTTTCGGTTATATGTTCAGATTCTGTTGAAAGATTGAATGAAAATCATCAAACAACGAAGATTTTCAGAAGATTTAATGAAGTTGAAAGAGCTGTGTGGTGGATTTGTCAAAGAAAATGGCGTGGTTGGCAATGATTTGGGGATAGATTAATGGCGAATAATGCGACATTGGCGTGCTTTTTGTGGTCACTCTAGAGCCCAAACTGGAGAAAGAAACATCGAAACTGCGCATAGAAACATGGACGAGTGACCAGTTGCCAGTCATGGTAAACATCAAATCGGGTCCTTTGAGAGAGAGAGAGCAAAACAATGGTTTGAGTCTAATCCGTCCAGAACCAAGTACTAAAAAAAATGATAAGGTATGGCAGAGAAAATAGCCAGCTTTGGAAAAAATGAAATAGTGCCGGATTTTGTAACAAATTGGACATTAGGCCTTGATTTGAACAGTGGTTCCAAAAAAGTTGATGCATTTGGAAGCAAGTATTGAATCTATCATGAAAGACATCAGAAACAAAAACAGGGGAATACCAATTTACACTAGATGTACAATGGCTCAGTTGCCACAAATTTTCAATTTAACCCAGAAAAAACTAAAATTTTGTATTAAATCTCACATAAGAAGAGATAGGTGTTAAGGGATATTTCAATAAACGATTACAAGAGGTGTTGTTCAAAGGGGTAGGCGTTTTAAAAATTTTTGATCAATGTTTGCTAATTTGAACAAGAATCAAGAGAGGGAGCTAGAAATATGTGCAAAAAAATTAAACTTTTCCGATATTAGAAAGTAGAAAGTGAAGAGCAGTGCTCATTCAATGTATGGCACTTCGCCCTCATATTAGTAGTTTATATGGAAATATAAATGGACACTTGAATGAGACAGCAATGCAACCAAAGCATTATAATAATGTTGTAATTTTAACATCAAATACGATGCACAGTTTCCCGAATTACCCTAAAGTTTGTGTTCTTTACACGTGCATGCCCATTGCTCCTGTCGAAATCAAAACAAGAAATACTGTTCACAGCTACTCCCCTGATCAATGATCACCCCCAAAAAATGTGAGCCATTTTACTTTGGTCAGTACAGCTGAATTGATTTTCTGTAAGTTGGCACCATTGGCACTTTTTTTCACCAAAAACTGGTCACGCAACATCTAGTCAAAATCGAAGTTGTGGAAGAAGTGCAATTAATCACGCCTCTGACGTAAGGTGGTTCCATCCACGCCATGGCCACGCCCAACACGACCGCCCCGGGCACGCCCAACTTGTCCAATTCTCAAATTGAACATCCATTAGCTTTAAAAGGTCTGCAAACAACATGTAAAAACTTCTTGCTGGCATGTGTTGAATTTGAAATCTGAAATTTGTAGTGATGCGGCTGACACGTCCCACTCTGGCTACACCCATCGTCATCACCAATGACCCTGATCGCGATATGTTGAAAGACACCTTGGAAAAAGATCTGGAGCAAGATCCCAATGCCCTTCAAGGACTTCCGGCTTTGGCCATGGGTCAAGCTTTGGTTTTACCTCAAAGTTTTGGGTAAGAACACATTATGTGACATTGACGTGATTTCTAAGATTCGATTTTAGGAGGGAAACTTTATTTGAAATTGATTTTGAAAGATTTGGGACTACCTTAAAGATGGGAGAAGGAATCAAAATATTGTTTAGAATCATATGAGCTAAAGTTTAGATTTTTTTTCCACAACATAATGACCTAGATTTTTGGTTTCGTCAAATCTTGTTATATTTGGATAATTTGTTAATATTTTTTCACGTTAGTTTATTTATTTATTTTGCATAGCTAAAATAAAGTAATTGAAAAGGTTCAAATAAGGAGTGTTTTTGGATCTTACGAGCGAAGTTTCGTTATTTTCATCCACATCAGGTGATTCTGGCCAAGAAATTTCCGTCAAATCTTGTTAGTTCGTAATTTGGCGGCGTTTCATTGAGAAATCAGTAAAATCTTTTAATTTGAACGTTAAGTCGTTTTTTCATGACAGTACTCTAGTATTGATTCCAATTTTTTTCTCATTAATTATTGAAACTATATTAATGATTAACTCTCTTTACGGGGAATCCCATTCCTTGTAGCGGTATTAAAAAATCCGCCCCCTCCAAAAAAAAAATCTTTATCGCCTCTAAAATATGAAAAGGAACCCCTTTGCCATAAAAACTAATAAAACTAATCTCACAGGAAGCTCATTAAAATTAAGAAAAATATCACCAGGAATCACATCACAAGCCAACAAAAACTGACGCGTTTCAAAATCATCAATTCATCATGAATAAGAATGAAAGTGCTCAATATCAGCTTTTTATTCTTGGTAGGAGTATCTATCTGGGGGAAACCTTCACTAGTTACGTGAGTTTGCGGAACGATGCCACAGAGACATGCCAGAAAGTGTCGCTCAATTGTGATCTTCAAACTTCAACCCAACGAATTCCCTTATATCCGGGCACATCCGATGAACATCCGACCTCTGGAGCGGAATCATTTCTTTCCGGACAATCGTTGGACCATGTTTTGCTTCACGAGGTATACAAATGAATATTATATTTGCCATTTGACATTCCATAACTTTCAATAGTTGCCAACAAACGGACCTGCGTCAATTACTTTTGAAATGTAATAAATTACAAATACTTTGATCCCGAAAGCAAATAAATATAATTACAATTAATTTATTTTCAAATGTAATTAATTACAATTACTCTCAAAAAGCAACTGAATTACATATATTCTTCAAGTGCAACTAGAAATCATTTTTCTTTAAGTGCAATAATCTACAAGCAACGTCAAAATGTTGTCGACTGTAGGTGTATCCATTTTCAAACTGAATAATTTTTGGAAAGATGAGAAAAAAAATTCCCAGAAGTTGTTTTGTAGGTGAAGATGTAATTGTTATTTGTAGTTAAAAATGTCAATTACATCGGTTAAAATGTAATTAATTACAGGTACAAATACTTTGATTTCAAATGGAATTAATAACACTTAAAAATACTTTGATTTCAAATATAACTACAATTACAAATACTTTGATTTCAAATATAATTACAATTACAAATACTTTGATTTCAAATGGAATTAATTACAATTACTTTGATTTCAAATGGAATTAATTACAATTACTTTGATTTCAAATGGAATTAATTACAATTACTTTGATTTCAAATGGAATTAATTACAATTACTTTGATTTCAAATGAAATTAATAACAATTACTTTGATTTTAAATGGAATTAATTACAATTACTTGGAAATGTAATTACATCACAGGTCTGCTAACGGTAAGGGATATCTTTTTATCACATTGATGATTTCTTTTACCGAAAGGTCAAAGAATTGGGACCGCATATTTTGGCGTGCGAGGTGTCGTATTCATTGCCGGGTCGTGAACGACGGAGCTTCCGAAAGTTCTTCAAATTCCAGGTGCTCAAACCGCTGGATGTGAAAACGAAATTCTACAATGCAGAGGTGAGAGACTTGTGAATTGTTCCGAAACATATTCTTTAACCCTCCATTAACATTACTTTCAGTCTGACGAGGTGTTTCTTGAAGCTCAAGTGCAGAACGTCACTTCAGGGCCTCTGTGTTTAGAGCAAGTTCTCTTGGATCCCTCTCCATTGTTCAAGGTGTCTGCCATGAACACTTTGGACAATGACAGGTCTGTGTTTGGTAAGGTGAACTTCCTCCAAGCTCAAGACTCCCGTCAATATTTATTCTGCCTTACTCCAAAACCAGAGGCCAAACAGAATCCTTTAGCTATGAAAGGAGTCACTCATATAGGTAAGATGACTTCACAAATGTCAATAATTGGTGGTGCTACAATGGTCCCGAGAGAGAAGTAGTTTTCCGGTGTTGCACTAAGATTGCATCTTTGCAATTATAGTGCTCTAGGTTATCCCTGTAAGGAATGTTATGGGAAAAATAGCAATAAAGAAGATGACGGTGACAGTTTAAGAAAAATACCGGTTATACTTGAAGAAAATCAAAATAATGGTTAGGAAGATTATAGATTAGTTTGTTTAGAAGCATTTTTTTTCATGTGCATTTTTCAGGCATCATAATCTTCTAATATCTTGTCAAGTGAGGAGCATGCAATTTTGATCTTTAAAAACCTTAAGTTCAAAATTAACGTTCAAAATTTCTTTTGAGATGAAAACGTATCTGAAATCATGTAATTGGCTTTTTTGCACACCAAAAATTAAATACATACTTACATTACAACATAAAAAACAATTAAGGCAATTTGAACCTCAGGAAATGTTCAAATGCCAAAATGCTAACGCTCCAAAACTATACTTATCTAGATAAATATATGTTAAATAGTAAATACTATTATTATATAAAATATAATAATGAAAATATCACGATTTCATCCATTAGGCAAGCTGGATATTGCTTGGCGAACGAATATGGGTGATCGAGGCCGATTGCAAACGAGTCAACTCCAAAGAATGGCTCCAAATCACGGAGATGTTCGATTTGTGATTGACCGCATTCCAAGCATTGTTCTCATTGATCATGCATTTAAAATCCAAGGCCGCATCGTCAATAATTGGTAAGTGAAATCGCCTATGAAATTGAAGGGTTGGTGTCTTAGGAATAATCCCGTCCCAATCAAATCGTTCGGGATAAACGGAAATCTCTTATGATTCAGCCTTATTTGGCTATTTATTTCACAAATGAGTTCTGTTGGTTCATTCGTTGTTTGATGAAAATTGGCCAAAATTTGAACGTTATTTTTATAACAGGCCTTTTCATTTGAAGACATTTTTCATTTGAAACTCCCCAAAAAAGCCAAAGTTAAGACACAATCATGGCCGAAATATCATCAACATACAAAGACTAACTTTGAGTGACATTTTATCTGTGTTTCTTCGCATTTCTATTTGCACTTTTATAATCTCTTTTGAACAAAAAGTGCGCCATTGCAAATTAAACAAAGATATTATGCTTCCAAGTCAAACACCAGTGACTTAGCCTTCAATTTTTTTTTAGCTAGTTCAAAAATGTAAGTGATTTTTTAAGGACGGTAGTGTAAAGTGGCACCACGATTACCCAAAAATGGCAAAGGGAATAAGTGGCTTTACGACTTCAAAATCGCGTAAAAATTTTTGATCCCTAATAGTGTCCCCAAGTTTTAGCATATGAAGAAATTGCAGATAAAACACAGCAATGAACTAAAAATCAAAATTAGTGAACATACGACAACAAGTTTACCGTAAAAATCTCGTGTATCTAAACCTATTTATCTCGATATAATCGTGAAAAAATAGAAAACAGTTGACCTCGAGACCAACTCTGCACTTGGACGAAAAAGCTTTAATTTTTTAATTTTTCAGTGATAGAACGTTGGAGTTGGATATGAACTTGGTTAACATGAAGCAACCACAATTAGCTTGGAGCGGAATTACCACCAGAAAGTTGGGTCTTTTGGAACCAGGAGGCAACCTAGAGATCAGTATTGAAATCATCCCTAGAGACATGGGCTTACAGGTATGAATAGTGCATTTTTTAATTCAAATCCAAACTTTTTTAATTAAGGAGAAATCAAACTGAAACTTCATATTTTATTTTTGGTCTGCAAAGTTAACAAGTTATTGAACGACTTTGGCGGGTTTACAGTAAGCAAGATTATATTGGCAATTTTTGATAAAAGACGCAAATTTGCATCTCATTAGCAAATTAACATCACTTTTTGGCAAACTCTTCTGGAACACATGTGGCTCTTAAGCTCTTAAAATGTTCGTTTGATTGTTTTTCAGCTTATATCTGGTATTCGCATCACGGATAGCTTATTAAAACGAAACTATGAATTCGATGACGTGTGCCAGGTCTTTGTTTGTCGGGATGAGGAGATGGTCTCAACATTGGGGATTTAGTTCTTGAAAAAAGTCAACAAGGAATCATATTTTTGTTCAGATCGTTATTGAATTAATACATACTTGAATGTTTTATGGACGTCTGTTTTATTACTATCATCGAAGAGTGTCTTTTTGGTCGATTGCTTTCTGGAGATCTTTGAAGACTTCCTCCTCTTTGAAGTCATCCTTATCGTCGTCGTTTTCTTTAGGATCAAGTGCTTCAGCTGGACGATCAATTTGCTCTTCTAAATCTTTACGATGACGACCCTTTTCCAGAACTTTGTCAGCCTTTTCTTTCACTACAAGCTTTTCCAAGTCTCTTTCCTGGATCTTTCTGCGGGGTTGAGCTTGTTCCAGCTTGTTTTCTGCGGAGTCGATGGGATCTTCAAAGTTGTCTTCATTCGTTTGCTTCAATTCTGGCAAGTCGATTTCATCTTCGTCGTCGTTTGATTCTGGAGTCTTGCGTTGCTTTTCATGTTCATCTCTGGTATCGGTTATTTCATCCTTAGGAGCTTCAATGTCCTGTTCTTCAGTTTCAACTGTGGGTTTGGGAAGCTCTTCTTCAAAATTTTGATCTTGAATTTCCGTTTCCAATAAGTTACTATCATTTTGGGGCTGGTTCTCAGGAGCTCTCAAAGCCAGCTCTCTAGAAGGGGCCAAATTAGGTTTCAAATCCTCTTTCGATTTAACCTTTTTTCGGGCATCTTGCCGACTGTGGGGTTGTTCCATTGTTTCCTCGTTCGGGTCCAGTTGTTCTTCATGATCAAGGTTATTTGGTCTCATTTTAGTCTCTTCCAACTTTTCTTCTTCATTGGCGTCTTGATCACGCTGTTTTTCATTTGGCGAAGGATGGTCACCCTCATAAGTATGCTCCTCTTGAGATTGCCTTTGATTTGGCGGCAATTTGACCGGTTTTGGCGGCGAATCATCCTGAGTTTGGCTTCTCCTGTTGGCAGTTCCTGATTTTAAAAAGCTTTCCTCGACCTTTGGGTCATCTTTTGGGTTAATGGGTGCTTTTCTTTCTCCAAGATGGCCAATATTGTGCTTTTCATTTTGATTGGATGGCGCCTGATTTGGGGAATCTTCGTCATCAGAATCTTGCAAGTCGTCTCGGGATTTGAGGGCTTGTCTCTCTTGCTTTGCTTTGGGGGGAGACATGTCAAGGTTACCTTTTCCATCATCTTGGTAATCATCAACGTTGACATCAGCGTCGTCTTCTTTGTCTCTGGAGGAGAGTTTTCCACCGTAAGGAGGCTCTTTCTTTTCATGGTAGTCCCCAAATTCAGGATCATCCATATCATTTTGTTCCACCTTTTTCTTGGTCTTCAACTTATTATTATCGACCTCATCTACATCATCATCATCATCGTCATCATCTTCGGTGTCAGGGATATCATTGTACTCGTCATGATTGCCATAATCCGCCAAATCATTAAAATCGGGGTCCTCTTTTGCTGAATTCTTTTTGGCCTCTTTTCGATTTTCGTCTTCATATTCTTTGTCGTCGTAATCTTCTCTTTCATTGTAGTCCCCTAAGTCTTCACCTTCTTGGTTATCATAGTCTTGAGCAGCCTTTTCATCCTCATCTTCATCATCATCATCCTGATTATTGGTTAGGACAGGCTTCTCACCAAATGGAAGACCCCTCACATTCGCTTGAGCCCCAGGAGATATTTGGGCTCTACTAATATCCTTAGGATGTAACCGTGTTTGTTGAAAAGTGTTTCCAGATGGTTTGGTCCATACCGTGAGTAAAGCCGTGAGTATCATTCCACATAAGAGATATCGCACAAGGTCACCTTTGTAAAATATCGCCCGTCGAATTGTTCTGAAGCCATTTTGGTACAAGGGCATTAAGTCTTTGTTTGAGCTTTAGACTAATGAAATAAATTATCAATGTTTCCCGTGCGTGTGGCTTAGGATCGCCCTCACTTTGCATCAATTTCACTCTTGAACTGGCTTAGCCGATCCCCGAGATCGAGCGCAACACTTTAAAGCAAACAACCAATTGTCATTATATTATCTTTTCCATTCACATGTATGACTTATTCAAGCCAACAAGTGTCAAAAAACGGAGCGCATGTGGCTTGTCCATTTTTTTCACCATGAGCTTGGACTTGATTTTTGCTTTCTACCATGCATGATCATGTGACCCCTAGATAGTTGTCCAAAAAGTACAGGTCAATTGACAGTAAGTCTGTGAAAAAACATCATTTTGTTTAAACAAAATTGTATTGTTTTGAATGAAGAATCGTGTTTTGACGGTTTCTAATCACTCGGAATTACCTTGTTCCACGAACAGTGCAAACTGATCGCGATTTTTTTTGGTGTTGTTTGCTCTCAAATATTTTTTGCTTCAAAACCAAGGTCGGATGTCCAAGTGTACACTTTGGAAATTACCGTTAGTGTCCATTATTAGGTCTGATTGAGGCTCATAGAATTCTTATTTTGGGTCACCTGTAAAAATGAGATATTTTGGAATTCTAAACAGTCCATTAAACCCAAAATTTTATAGTTTGCTAGTGCCCAATCTAGTTAAGGGAAAATAAACACAACAGAGACCTTCATGAGAGCATTTTTACTTGTCTAAAAAAGGGTGAACAATTGTTCAGCAAGGATGGCCGCGGAGTTAGCTGAATGGGCATCTATGATGGACGATTCCGTTTTGAGTACCTCTGCTGTAGCCTTGGTGGCCTTGGCGGCTGCTCTGGCACAACCCAGCGCGTGTTGGGCGCGCTCAATGCGGTTTGGTTCATTAGGGTTTGCCAGAAGACCCCCAATAACGCGAGCCGCCTCTACCGCCGCCGCCACATCACGCTGGGCTAGCAGGCCCATGTCCTCGAACTAAAATCAGAGAATTAAAACCAACTTAAATCAAAGCTTGCAAATCCAGCAATATGTAATATGAAATAGGGAGACAAATACTAAAGCTTCCCAGACCTACATGTGCTTCTGTACCCAGACCATTCCCCTCTTTTAATGCCATCTAATGACGAATTTGTAAGCTTGGATTAAAAATCCTATGCACAAATACGCAACGTTTGATCATGGCCAAGCGACACATTCGAAGATAATTTGAGTGGCTAACATAAGTATTCCACCTGTATGTTTTTTGATGTGATACATGACTAATCACATATTTCAATCGCTTCAATCAGCACTTCTTTGAAGAAATTAAACTAAAATTGGCAATTTGTAAAAAATGCTGCTTGAAAATAACATCTTGTGGTAGTGACTACTTTTTTATCCTAAATCTAGTTTGTTAAGAGTCCTTTCGGCTCAACCAGGGAAACAGAAAAGGCATGCAGCCTTGAAGTATTGTGGTATAAATTTCTGTTCTACTATGACCGCCCAGTCATCTGTTGCTTGAAGGACCCTTAATCAGCAAATCTCATTGTCAACTATATAGTTTGCCTTCCTGCCTTGCAAATTTAATTCTAAATCTTTTGTTCATCAGAACTGTCTTATTTTTATTGTGAATAAACTCAATTGCAATTTTGCGGTTTTTTAAACATGAAACAGCACAAAAACAGAAAAAGAATTTCGGCAAAAACAATGCAAAATGGTTGAATTTTTTTTAACACGATTAAATTGTTGAAATTATTGGAAAAGCAAATAGGTGAATAATTTAACATCGTAACTTAAAGTTGTTTTTCCCTTCCTTCGGACGAAAATGTAGAATTATGTTTGTTCACAACCCATAAATTCAATTGATCCAAATTTTGGCAAGAAAAAAGTCTTGAGTCACGAACACTCCGTTTTCAAAACCGGGCCGTCACGGGGAAAATCGTTTCACAAATATATTGAACATGCTAAGTATTTGGTAAATCATATTCAACGAAGGTGAGGTTCATTAATGGTTTCACTAGCAGTGTTGTCGGATTTTGTTTGCCAGAAATCACTAAAAAATTCTGGACACAGTATTCATAGGCTCTGTTTGTCCAGAGCCCGACCATCATTGAGGTAAGCTGTAGCGACCGTAGAGGTTTTACTTGTGCTCTGAGAGCGCCTCCAAATCCCAAGGGAATCGAGGCTAGTTCGAACATCAATCTTTTGCCCTTTAGTCTTCGTCGGGAATTTGAAGGAGCTAATCTTCTAACAGCGTTTAAGGCAGGATTGGACAAATTTTTAAATACTTTTCCTGATTAACCCACTTTTCAAGGGTTGTACAGACCTGCCAACAGTGACTCATTGGTAGACCAAATATCATATAAATGTTAATTGTATGAAGTTACATCAATGATTAACTTCTTTTAAAGGGAATTCCATTCTTTGTAGCAATAATGGAAATCCGCAACCAAACAAAAATGTGAGAACTGGTCTAACAAATGTCAAATTTGGTGAAAAATATGACATGTCTTCAAAAATATTACAGTTCATTAAGCTCCACATGGCTTCACTGAGAGTCAGCGGGAAGTCAGAGTTCCACCAATATCCAGATGCGGGCATGCAGGGTTAGGCAGAATTAGTGAAACATGGCTGTTGTGAAATAACTCTACCAAAAAGATCAATAAGAAAGCATTACTCTCAGAAGTTGGTCCTCATACAAGATACCATGCTATACAAGATACAATGGAATATTATTTGTCATATCCCCCTTTGGGCCAAACCATCGCCCTGAACGTCTTGATTTCAATGTCACAACTTGCGCACACTTACTTCTCCTCGTCGATATCATCCCATGCTCCTTCAGCTACAGCCAAATGTGATCCTTGTGGCCCCTCTTCGTCTTCTTTTACAATTTGACTAAAAGTTATGCGGACACATTTTAGTTTTTGGCCATCTTGTTCATGGATCAAACCGGAATTCATATGATCTTAAAGGTCAGGGCCGCTTTTTCCCACCTTGGCCAGGGTTTCATGACAATTTTCCTGTATCCTGTTTTGTTTTTTAACATATCGTTTAAAATTGTAGCTCACGGCAAGGGTCTAAATTGTGGTACCATTTTTTGACTCAGGGTGATAAGGCGATTTCAACGGTACTATTCTATCCTTACTTGTCAAAGGTTTCAAGTAACACCCTCTAGAAACGTGAAACGTATGTTTGAGAGTATCAAGGGGGATTTTTTCGTCTCCAGCACGCTGAGAATGCTTACATCATTGATTGATGAATTCATTCATTTCGAGTTTGTCATGGCCTTTTAAATTGAATTGACATTGCACATCATTTCCTAGACTCCCGGTTTTGAAATAGAGCTATTTGCATTTGCTTTTTCTTTCCCAAGAATCAAAATGGTACCAAATGATGAAATGCAAACTTAACCATCGATCCACCATAATCAAGCCAAGTTTGGCAAAGTGTTTTGAAAATCATTACAAAATCATTTTTTAAACCTTATTTTCATGAAACAAGTTGTTCCATCAGGTGATGGAGGTAATAAAATCTTAATATAATTTTAAATAATCCTAGTTATAATCAAGGCTCAATGATGAAGATGTTAACTTGGCTAACTAACAGGGCTCTAGCCGTTCTTCGAAAAAAAGGAACAGATTAGAGTTCCCATTCCTTTTCCAAAAATGAGGAACGCGTTTCTCACAAATGACTATGCAAATAAACAGAGTGAAAATGCAAAAAATAACACAAAATTGTAAATAAAATGCAAATAAAAGAGCAATAATTTACTAATATCATGGGAAAAATACAATAAAATGCAAAACATGTAAGTATAACTTTGGTTTACACTAAATTTTGGTGTTACTTTTTGCTTTGCCAATGCATTATATATCTATCTTTATAACCTATTTCATTGATTGAACTATTTTACTTAAATAGGCAGACCTGAAAAACCATCTAAGGATTGAGGCCAGCATCAAGCCTTTTTATTCCAGACGTTTTCTGATGCCGTCTCAAGCTACTTGATATCAAGGTGGTATCATTCCCATCACTAGTGTTTGGTTTGAATTTTAATTTTTTTCTTCAAATTTTTGAACTTCGGCATTGGTTTTTGGAAGCTCCTTACCAGGCTGTCCATGCTTGGCATGCTCGAGGGCGGTGCTGGTGCTGGTGACGGCGATAGAGGTGGATTGCCAGCCATGATCAAGGGTGCGAGGACGAGGTCAAGGACAAGGTCGGGGATATGAAGACGAAGCTGTATAATGTATAACCAAGAGGTATGGATGTCGGTCATCGGCTGTCACTTTGAACCAGTGCTGCCAGGCCCTTCAGGTAAAGATATGCCAGAATCCCTTCAAAAATATGCCAAACACGGCAAGTATATGCCAGCACGGTGTTCCGAATGGATTTTATGTTTGGATTGAAATACCCAAAGACATCATGGCATTTTTTGGGCGCAAAATATAATGGGGGGACAACTTTACCTTTATTGTATTATATAAGTTTAGGTCCAGGGAAAAAGTTATATTTAAAAAAACCATAAATTCTAACATTTTTTGATAAACTATTTAATCCATATTTAGAGACCGTTTAGTTACTTGTTGAATTCAAATCAAATAAAAATACGTTCATCAGCAGCTGAGTTATTTGACGTTCAATGGTCCATTTTTGATCCCAAAAAGCCAAAAAATGCTACAGTGATACCAAAAAACAAATTCCCAAAGATTTCTTAGCTCCAAATTAAAAAAACAGTTATTTTTGCGATATTGAGAAATTGTGTGAGATCTTTGGGAAGCTGTCCTTTGTATAACTAGCGTTTTTTCGGCTTTTTGGGGACAAAAATAGACCATTCAAAGTCAAATAACTCAGCTGTTGATGAATAAATTTTTTCAAATTGAATTTTTTATGTAACTTAGTGGTCTCGAAATATGGGTTAAATAGTTTATAAAAATGATTCAATTAATAGGTTTTTAGATATATACACTTTCCCTGGACCTAAATTTACTAAACTAAGAAGCTATTTGTAAACTCAAACAAAGGTTTCAAATTTCATCCCTTTAAAATATTGCACAGCTGATGTAGATTTCAATACAAAGCACAAATTACGATTTGAGATTTAAAATCTTTGGTGATGGGTAGGGCTCGGAAAAACGTATTTTTTTCCTGTTGGGCGTTTCAAGGAGAAGGATCAGCTGACACTAGGCTTTGAGATTGTAGGTAAAAAAGTCACAAACAAATTGGTTACTGGTAAGTAGGTCACAGTAAAGAGGTCAAGATGAAAAAAGGTCAAAATGACATATCTTGAAAGAAGGGTGTAATTTTGACTCTAGGCGCAAGGACACCTTCTGTGGTCCAATGGATCCAAAGCAGGTTCTGACCATTGTTCTAAAATCTGTTGGGAGTTACATTGTGTCGATTATGCATATGAGACCTTATGAGGATTGGGATAATCATGTTCCACTTGGTTAATATTGGGTCCCATGGGAGAAAATTCAACCATGGAACATACCAGGGCCCTTGGGGTCACCCCCTTGGCTACCTTTGAAGCTGTCCAGGTCTGTGACCTTTTTACTGTGACTTTTTACCACGTGACCTTTTTACCATGACCTTTTTACCTCATGACCGTTTTACCGTGACCTTTTTTACCTCGTGATATTTTAACCTTGTGACCTTTTTAACTCGTGACTTTTTTTCCTCATGACCTTTTTACCTCTTGACTAGTGATGTGTTTCGAACCAGGAATGCTGCCAGTTTTGACTCCAAAGTTTATCCCTTTTAAAAAGGCAGGTTGTATTGAACTTTTTGAAAAGACCTAAACAGGGACCAATTTGGCAACACTCGAACTAGTTTGATTTCGAGTTGCATCCATAGTTCTAAAAATGGATTTCGAGTTGGCAGTGCTACCATATTTTATGGTAGATAAGGTCTATTGACTGTTGAAAAGTTTAGTTGTGGTCAGATTTTTGACCCTTAAAACCAAAATGGGAATACTCTGCCAAAAATCGAACTCGAAATACATCAGCACTCGTGACCTTTTTTCTGTGACCTATTTACCGTGACCTTTTTACCGTGTGACCTATTTACCGTGACCTTTTTACCGTGTGACCTATTTACCGTGACATTTTTACCGTGTGACCTATTTACCGCGCGCTCCCGCTGTGAAAGGTCTGGAATTTCTGCTCCACAGCAAAAAAAAAGGATTTTTTGGGGGGCCCTAGTGAAAAACGAAAATTTCAGCCAATTTTTGGTAGAACAAAAACATGAAAGGAAAAGTAATGTATTGGATAAATACGTGACGTGCTTCTGCACAGTAGCTTTGGAAATGAATTATGTGATATTTTGTTTAAAAATATTTTGTTTGGATTCTGAATTTGGTTTAGGTAGCTTTAGATTCCCTAAGCTAATGTTTCATCCTTGATGTCGAGCAAAATTTCGTCATTCAGCTCGTCGCCACTTGTTTTGGTCAATGCTTCCGTTTCTTTTGATCTTTAGTATAAACCTTTCATTTTTTTATCCACTGAAACACCCATTGTTTCAATGATAAAAAGAATTTGGCATCTATTTCTCCTACATAGGTGTAAACATTGTACAGGGTACACCACTTAAAAACCGTTAAATAGACTAGAAATGCATTCAGTGGTCATTTCCACAACTACTGCAATAAAGTAATGTAAGTCTAAGTTCTTGATAAAATTACGAGAAACCATGCCAAAGAGGAAATTTGGAAAAAATGGGTTTAATTTTGCTCAGGAATGTGCTACCATTAAACCATTCAAAACTTACCGCCATTTGAGACCTGAATTCTAAATGACCTATAAAAGCTGGAAAATGCCAGAATATGCCAGATCTGGAAAATATGCCAGTATAAAAAGTTCATTCCAAAGGGGCCTCAAATATGTCAGTTCATAGCAAGCAAGCATCAAACATCAGACTTTGATAAAACTTAATGTTAAGTCGTAATTTATACATCAAACATATTGGAATTGTAAAAGGTAAGAATGTCAGTATTCAGCTTCATTTTATATTTGAGTAAACAAACTTGACTTGAAAATAACAAGAATTTTTTTACTTCAAATGAATTTTGCCAGACTGTGTTGTAATTGGATTTGAAAAACAGAATTTAGGCCTTAGTATTTAAATTTTGAAAATATTTTCCATTTAAGATATTTTAACATTTGAAAAACCTACAATTCTAAAAGGTAGTTTTCAAATAATGACCGAGCATATTAGAACTAAATCGCATTTAAGGTTTGACTATCGGGGTATATTATAGACAAAATAAGAGGGCTCGTTGGCCACCCTGGCTTCGAGGGAAATTCAAAAACGAATCGAGGAGATCGACAGACCTGTTCAAGATACTTTGAAAAAGTATCTAGATAAGATAGTATTTTCCGCAAAGTATCTAGATAAAGATAGTTTAAGATACTTTCCTGAAAAAGTATCTAGATAAAGATACTTTAAGATACTTTCCCGAAAAAAGTATCTAGATAAAGATACTTGAAGATATTTTCCCGAAAAAAGCATCTAGATAAAGATACTTTAAGATACTTTCCCGAAAATTTATCTAGATAAGATACTTCAAGATACTTTTCACACAACATATCTATATAAGATAGTTCTAGATACTTTTCTTCATTATGCATAATGTCAAATTATTTGTGCATTATGCACATTGAAAGTGGATGCATTATACATGTTAAGACTTGAGAGTGGATGCATTATGCACATTGAGAGTGGATGCATTATGCACATTGAGAGTGGATGCATTATGCACATTGAGAGTGGATGCATTATGCACATTGAGAGTGGATGCATTATGCACCCTTCCTCAAAGTGGATAGTGAATGCATCCTCAGATTCCTCACTCAATGTGCACAATGTGTCCACTCTCAAGTCTCAACATGCATAATGTATCCACTCTCAATGTACATAATGCACAAGTAATTTGACATTATGAAGAAAAGTATCTAGAAGTATCTAGACAATGCATAATGGATGCTTTAACACAAAAGATTGAGAGAACAAATTATCTAGATAAAGATAGTTCAAGATAGTTTTCCAAAAAAAGTATCTAGATAAAGATATTTCAAGATAGTTTTCCGAAAAAAGTATCTAGATAAAGATACTTTTAGATACTTTCCCGAAAAAAGTATCTAGATAAAGATACTTTAAGATACTTTCCCGAAAAAAGTATCTAGATAAAGATACTTTAAGATACTTTCCCGAAAAAAGTATCTAGATAAAGATAAAAGATAAACTATCTTTTATCTTTATCTTTTATCTAGATAAGATAATTGAACAGGTCTGGAGATCGATTACATAAACTTGTATTTTCCTTCTTCGATACAATGAGCTTTTGCAGGGATGGTAAGGCCATAGTTAGATATCAAAAGTACCAAATTTTGTACCTTTAAGTATTAACTGTATTGATTTATATGAGTTTCCTGAAAAAATAATTTCTGCCATTTTCTGCCACTTTTTTCGCATTAATAAAAGCCATTTTCTGCCACCAATTTCTGCCAGGGGGCAGAAAGTGGCTTTTATTCATATGCCATCACTGATAACAAGTCGTCTAGATGAGACTTAAAAACTTATGACATATGGGTCGTCTAATGGACAGATTCGTCGCAAAGAGGGAGGAAGTAAGTTCTACATCAGAAGAGTGAAACAAAATTTTCATGTTCTTGGTAAAAGCACAATCAAATCAAGAAACAATATTTTGGTCAAAGCTCTTCCCCTTTAGTTATTGTCATCAAAAATATTTAATCCTCGGTTTTCAGTCAGAATAAGTCAAAATCATAAAGAGAGAATCAACATTTGCCTGAGTTTTCGCCAAATATGGGCGATTTTGCCAATTTTTTTCGCAAAATTTCCCCGATTTCGCCTTATTTTTTGCCAACTTTGCTCATTTCGGCAACTTTATCGCCAGAAATACTAAAATCGCCAGATTTATCATCAGATCAGCTGATTTCGCCAGATTAATTTTTTTATCGCCAGACACGTTTCAAAATGGCGATAGAAATCGCCAGTTGGCAACCCTGATGTACAGCCATCACTTCATTCGTGTGATGTTCCTAGTGAAACATCGTTGGATCTGCTTGATGTTTTGCAATAAGCATAAAATCCTAATTGGCAATTATTCACGAGGCATGAAAAATCAAGGTACAAAACCGAGACAAATGGTTTTCATGGATCCTTGATTAGAATGAGTTGCTTCATGCTTATTTTTTTATTCGCTCATGAATTGCACCCACACCCATTAGGAAAGGTGTTATAGATATTTCAAATCCAATGTTCTTCAGCTCCAGCTCATGCTCTCCTTCGTTTGTTCACTTCACAATAATAGTATCATTCCGTTTCTGAAATTCTTAGAATCAACCTTAATCAATAACTTAATGTCTACATCCGCTGATGTTAGTATGTTGAGATATCACAGAAAAATGTACATAAGATTAACAATTCATTCAGTAGAAGTTAGGCTTGGAATATTTTGCAATGTTGTCATGTTATGATCAGTCAAAATCTGCATCTAACAAAAAGTTGTACAGGTTAAGTCAGCAATCATATCATGTTGAAAATTACTGCTCCTTTAAGGTTGAACATCCCAATATAATACCTTTGGGTCCAGAACAAGTCATAGTGTGAAAAATATGCAATGACCAGAAGTCTCACGCGAGAATAACTGTAAATTGAACATTGTTCACATTGTCCAGAACTATTGCACGTCACCAATAGTATATTACAGAGTAACCTATATATGATAAACGTTCATGATATTGTTAAAATGCCTCTGAATCCTTTATTTGACCACTCATAGAACAATACTACATATTACCGAATATTATTCGCTCTCGATTTGAAGTTTACGATTGCCCTTGACGGTCTTGACCGGATCTTTGGGGGCTGTCACCGTCAATTGACCCTCCTTGGAAAACTTGGATGCCACCTCATCCACCTTGCAGTTCTTGGGCAAGGCAAACGATTTGTGAATTTCACGAGTTCGGGTGGTCCCATCTTCATTCTTCTCCTCAACCTTGCCACCGATGCTAAGCACACCCTCGGGACTGACTTCCACGTGAAGATTCTCGGGTTTGAATCCACTCAAGGACATCTTGACCTCGAACTGATCCTCGGTGTCGTGGATCTCTTGGCCTTTGAAGAGATCCCCACCCAAGAGCTTGGGAATGATCTCGAAAGTGGATTCCAACGGGTTGACTTCCTTCTTGGGAGGCTCAACTTTGGGCACAGTCACTTTGAGGACCCCGTTCTCGTATTCGGATTTCAGCTCTGACAATTTGCATCGCTCGGGAAGAGCGTAAGCTTTGGTGAATTGCTTGGTGGTGATCACGCCATCTTCGGCTTTGTCGTGAGTGTTGGCCATAACTCGAAGGTAACCTTGCTCCGAATCCAAGCCCAGTTTGAAGTGATCCTTTTGGAATCCATTGGCCTTGACCTCCAAAACGTAATTGTCGCCTTCCTCTTTCCATTCCAGAGGTTCACGCTTCTGAAGATGATGACCAGATTGAGAATGCGGGAAGTAGTATCTCAAATGAGGATGCACAGCTCGAGATGAAGTTCGAGGACTCCATGGACTATTATAGGATAAAATGTCGTCGTCGAAGAGCATTGGTAGAAAGAGCTCCATTGGTGAGAGGTTAGATTCAGTTGTAGGTTTCACTTCACTTCCTATGAAATTCTGATCCATGGAGCAGAGTTTTATTCATTTTATAGCAAGCAAGAAATTTCTAGACTCACCGGGCATATTCTATGGAAAGTCTGGAAAAAGGAGCGAGATAGGCATTTGAGCAAGCAAAGGGCCGATCAGCGTTAGCGTGCTCGAAGGTATGAGAATATTCTAGCTTCCCTCTCTCGATTAAGAGGTTTAGAGACTTTTCAAGTTACGAGCGCCGTTCGAGGCGAAATATCTACTAGACCGAAATGAGAGTGGGGGAAGACCTGGGATCGAACCCATGACCCGAGCACAAATTGGTCGCGCGTCAATCAACTGCGCTACAACAATCTCCTCTTAAATTAAAAAAGCATAGCAAAGTGGATTATTTTTGGACCTCTTATCAAAGTAAATAATTTAGTTCACAATTGCATTTGCCATATTGCTATTCCAAAGGTAAAATAAAGAGAATGGATTAATTTCCAATGTTTCGTCATTGTAAATATTTCTTGCAATTCATTAAATTTGCCATTTCTCTAGTCAAAAGGTACTGTAAGATCCATATTCGCTATTGATATTTCCATAACAGAGCATGAGTTAGTTTTTCGTGAAAATGAATTTTCAGCTAAAATTGAAAATAAGTTTTAAAAAGATGTCGTTAAAAGGAAAAGCTTGCGTTCGTTTCGAACCCCTTGTCAAAGCAAGTACCTTTGCGATTATTTGCCATTTTTAGTCAAAAGCTTTAAATTTAAAGGCAATTCATTTTTTAAATTACTATACAAATTCAAAATAGTGTCAATTTCAGATGCAACCTGACATCTAACTTTTGAGACACAATAATGGATTACGATTCAAGTGTCGAAAATTGTTTTGATATGTTACTGTATTATCAAGTTGGTGTTTCTTTTTAAGCATTTTGTTAACAAATTTGGAAATTTTCTGCAACTAAGTTTTCATACCTGTTCCAGGAATAAAAAAATGTGCAGGTTTAAACTAAAAAATAGGTAGCTTTATGAATGTTTCCACGAAAAATGATTTGGCTGGTTTTGCATCAAACTTTGCAACTGATTGTTTAGTTTGCCAACTGCTTTTATTTATATTTTTATTACTTCAAATTAGTCCAATATTTTAGTATTATTGGCTATGTGTTAGTTGATCCAGACTTGCAAGGTATGGTCAAATAGAGGGGTTATGCATGTTATAAAAATTATATGGGCTAGTTGGAGAGGAAGGTTTTAGATGCTGAGTCGTTGAAATAAGAAGCCGCTTTTTGCTCTGACTTTGGCGTTAATTTGTTTGAGCTGATTTCAAGAGACTTTTGAAACTGCGATAATGTTGTCACTCATATTTTGTTTTTTCGTTTGTTTTGGTTGCGGATTTTTTATTACCGGTACAAGGAATGGAATTCCATGCAAATTACTACAAATAACATTTATATGATATTTGTTCCATCAACGACTTAATGTTGGCAGATCTGAACAACCCTTGAATAGAGGGTTAATCAGGAATATTAACATATTAAAAGATCTGCCTAATCCTGCTTTCAAAGTTGTTAGCCACAAATCCCCCATGGAGACTGCGGGGTCAAAAATTAAGCAAAAACCTTGACAACCTCTGAATTGAACTCTAGCCCAAAAAATCTAGCCGCTTTGTCCTTTTGCTTGGAAAAATTCACACCCCCAATTACTCAGGTTTTCCAATCCAGTACGCAAAAAGAATTACACATGGCCGCCTCACTTAAATGTTAGTTTTATTACATGTCTATGAACACTAACAAAGCCATTGAGTGTTGTTCTCCTTACGCAGCCATGGCTTCGGCATTGGCCTTTCGATTCATGCGGAGCTCTCGTTGTTTTAAACGAAATTCCCGCTCATATTCCATGACTTGGCGAGTTTTCCTAGAAAAAAACATAGAGCATCAATTATTTACGAAGAAGTGAAAAATTTATAGCCCTTACTGCTCATATTGACAGAGATCCCAGTTGTGATGTTCATGTGAGCACATCACACTCGGTTTTAAATGGATACATTTCTTGTATTCGATCAAAAGATGAGCGCAAAAATCTCGGTTCTGCCTTGGAATCTTAGCAGCATCCATTTCCTCGACAGTAGCCACCATTTCTGAAAAAGAAAACCGTTTTATTGCTTGTCTTCCATATATGAAAGCAAATGATGAAATTGATATTTTCGCAATATTATCATGGAAAAGACCAAATTGAAAATTGGTTATGGCAAAGTATTTGATTTAAATAGAAGATTTCTGAAATCATAAAAAAATGGGTCAGACTAGAGCTCTAGGTCAGACGTTAGGTTCACTCTTTGAAAAGTCTCAAAGGTAAAACCAAGAACGGCTAGGAACGAGAATTATGATTTCAGAGTAAATCGATTGCGTTTTTCTGCAACACGGTGTTCAGAATGGCTTTTCAGGTTTGGATCGAAATACCCAAAGACATCATGACATTTTTTGGACCCAAAATTTAATGGGGAACAACTTTACTTTTATTGTATTACATAAATTTAGGTCCAGGGAAAAGTTATATACCTAAAAACCTATTGATTATAACATTTTTTGATAAACTTTTTAATCCAAAGTAAAAAGTTTATCAAAAAGTGTTGCATCTAATAGGTTATGAGTAAAAAGTGAAGTTGTTCCCCATTAAACTGTGGGTCCAAAAAATACCATGATGTCTTTGGGTATTTCGATCCAAACCTAAAATTCCCCATTCGGAATATCCTGGCAAGTGAAACTTAACTTGGATGTGTCGATTTTTTTTAAAGATTTTGTACTTCAACTTTCAGCTCAATCTGATGTAAGAGTGAAAAGTTACGGCTTTTCAAATGTTTGTTTCACACAGAGAATAAAATTAATGAGGTTACCCTTTTGTCGTAAAATATTATTAGGGGTTCATTCTGCGCAGAGGTGTGCATTGTGCTTTGGGAGGGCAAAAATTTTGACTCCTAGGTTCGATTGAGTTGAAAATTGAAACATCAATTCTCTAAATCAAAGACTTTAACTGTTACTAAGGTATTAAAAGATGAATATGGCCATGCTTTTAAAAAAGGATTCAGTTTTAAGGAACTGTCGACTGATTTGGTTTAAGAGCACAACGAATTCCAACCGATTCTTAAACAAGGAAATTCTTCAAAGCATTTTCGTGAAAATCCTCTGGGATCATTACTTTTGAACACAGCTGTCAGGCAAATATGGAGTTATATTTCTTTAACAACGAAAACTTCAAAGACACAATCTCTCAATCAATATTGACGTAAAAATCACCTTGAAACTACTTGACCGTCAAAATTCATATTAGTTCTCTTTTTAGCGAAGTTTTAGACAAACATGATCATACTTTCATCGATTATGCTCAAGTAAATTAACTTCTATTTTTCACTTAAGGTTTCAAAAAATGCCTCTACGTCTAAATGAGACCGCTCAATCATGCTCTACGTCGTAATATATAATGATTAACAAGTCAAACGTCACTTTCATTTAGAGGTATAATAGAAATTAGAAGAAAAATAACGATTGCATCTGTCTTACTCAGTTCTTTTCGTTTGCCATCAAATCCATAATTAGGATCATAGGTGGGCACAAATTGATGGACAGGTGCGCCTTGAGGATTGGAGTTGTATTCGCGGACATAATCGGGGATAATGTTACCCATGATCACAGGTTCGATTTTCCCCTTAGCACTTTAATGGTGGTTGTCGAAAACACAATCCTCAAGGTTTGTTTACTCTTTGGTGTCAGCTGTAGCTGATAAGGGTTGCCATTTGGCGACTTTGGTAAGGGGTTTGGCTGAGATATTTTTACACATTTGTAAGATGAACTATTTGTTCAAAGCGGTTTATAAGACTCCAGATAAGTGGTAGTTGCGCAGAATCGGTGATTAATGGTATGCTCAGGTAGCTTGTTTCAACCTAACATTCTCCAGAAAATGGGCAAATGTGTGACATCAGCTTTATGATGGTTATATTTCTTTTGTTTTACTCATAATTGGCTCATTGGTGGATCAAAAAAGATTGTAAGAAGAATAGAAACAGATTAATCAATGAAATTGTTCGATTTTAAATAGATGTTTGAGTGAATCATTTGACTCTTAAAAAATTAATTTCGCAACACTAGTCACGGTCACGACATAGGGCGACCTCTGTGTAGAAAGAAAAGTAACGATGGAACAGTTTCACGGTGAATGTGCCAGATTAGGAAATTTTCCCAAAATGTTGGAAGGGCAGGGTTGGATTGGGAATTTTAAATTTTCTTTTAAAGGCTGGTAATTGCTAAAACGCCGACGAATTTAGGGTCCAGCCAAAAAACCTACTTTTCAAGTACTAACACAAAGCACGGCAGTAACAAGGAGTAATTTAGAGTTTGGTTGCAATTCAATTCAAAATAGTAAACGCAAATGAATCCCACCACTTGACGCTTGTTCTTATCAATAAACCAATGACATCAACTGAAAGGTTCTAATGAAAAAGGAATAAGCGTTAATTTTACCAAAAGAAATCTTTTAAACATGCTTTTCTCATGCAATTTTTTCATGCCACTAAGCACTTGACAACATCATCAGTTCAGGAATGCAATTCTTTGGTCGAAATTTTCAGGTTTTCAACTCTTTTTGTATTTTGCTCGTCATCCTTGGGTTGTGAAACGCCTACTGAAACTAATATTTGGTCAAAACCTCTTTTGGTATGGAAGTGATGAGAAAATTATAGATTTGGCACTTAACTTTCTCAATGCTTTGACTAGGAGCGGGTTCTTTTTAGGTAAAATCAGCAAAAAAATGGCTAGATAAACCCTATAGTTGGTTACTGTGTTGAAAAATGTCGAAATAGTCGGGGAAACAATTAAAACAGTTGGATGAGTTGGTGAAAATTTAGGGGCTATGGTATCCTAACAACATTTTGTGACAAATGTGTTTCATCACCATACTTCTGGTTCCCATTTCAATGGATAGTTTGTGAAAGAATGAATATAAATAAAAACAGCTTCTTCTCAAAGACAAAAGCTAAGAAACGAAATCGTCAGAATTCAATTAAAAATTTGGAGAAGAGCGCATTTCCCAATGGTAAAAAAAGTTATTACTTTTTTTGAATTCATCAATTAACTCTAAAATAGTTAAAAAAATCCAAACAAGTTTAAGAAGTCGAAAAGTTGAAAGAGAACAAAATATTGACAAAAATGAACATTTTCAGAGAATTGCGAAAAATCGTTGAATCATTACAAATTATGAAATAATTCAAACTTTTCAAAAATAACAAAATAGTTAGGAAATCATAGATCTACTCTTCTACTTTTGGGTTGGTGAGAGTAACATGGCATTGAACGGGATGAAATTCCGTCCAATGACTGACAGAAAAGTTGCTTAAAACGAGATTCGACTGTATTGTCATTTTTGTGAGGCATGCCAAGAGACGTGAATGAGAAACTTAATGCGAATTTCGGTCAACGGCAAAAGGTTTCTTGAATTATGACTTGCTATCAATATTCAGTATTCTCACATAGAGCAAACTGTTCTAAAAACTCTGGCAACACAAGTTTGAGATTTTTACAGGGCGTTGTTGGGAACATCGTGAGGTATGCTGGAGAAGAATTCAGTGACCCGTACTCGAACTTTACTTTGCTGCACACAAAGCGCAAAAAAGACTAAACTCGAAAACAGTATATTTCATTTCATTTCCTCGTGCCTTCAACAACTCACCTGATAAATTCAATTTACCTCGTACCATTTTGTTACCAAGCGCCAAAGCCAGAACTGACGAGACTCTTTCATTTCTAACTTTATTCGAGGGTCATGGTGGCCTGTTTAAAATGCAGGTAAGAAAGTACATTGTTCATTCTTGTTTCAAAAAGCTTTTTTTCAAATTTGTCCCGGAACATGCTTGTGCGATCATTGTGTGAATGAACACAATACGTCATGTGTATTGTTTGGGTCCATTCTCGGTTTGTGATAAATACATGGCGGTAAATAAGTGGTTGTTCGAGGCCAAAAAGTTACCTTGTGTGGGGTCAAAATAGCGTTTTAAATGGAATTACATGATTTTCTTATTTATTCTTTACGATTTTAAGCACAATAAAGCAATTTTCAACGATCGTCAGTTTTGGTTTAAAAAATGCTTAAGTAATCTTTCGGCTATCACATGCATTAAGTTATTGTTGTAAGACCAAATTTCATGGATTCCTAATGCAACTACCATTTCACAATGAGTGTTCACATTAACATTATTCAAGTTAATTGTCAAAATATTTTTTTTACAGATTGACCTTAGGAAAAGCCTTAACAAATCATTCTTTTTCACCTTAGTGTGCACTTTCGTCTGCTATGGAAATCAAATCAATTTGTGCTTAGAAAATATTTTAGCGCTAAGATTGTGTCAACACATCAAGAGGATTTCTTCCAAAATAGTGCCTTTTAATAAATCCGTTAAATATTTTCACATATCCTCCGCTGTTAATGCCATAACAATACTTGCTTTTAAAAACACGTTTGTTTGTCCACTTAGCCAAGAAAATTACGGAAATCTACTAGCAAAACCGTTGAAATAATCCGACTTCTGAGATGATTACACCAAAAACTTTTCACTTATTGATGAACATCCGATGGCATGCAATATTTGTTTCGGGTGAACAAAAGAACTTAAATATGAGGGCTCTTGACTTTCGTACTATGATTCATTCTAAAAAAGAACAGCCAGTTTTTTCTCCGGTTTCATTCATGGATAAACAACGACGCCGATGGTTTTCATTGCCATAGGGGAAAGACGACTTCCAACAAATCTGAGTATAAAAGCCCTTTTAGCCTTGTAGTCAAGTCATCAGTCAATAACGAACAGGTATTGAGGTAAGATTAGCCTATAACCACTAACAGCTACTCGAAACCGGCTTATTTTCAAGGAAGATTAAATTCTTTAGGATGAAAGCCATGACTCCCCTTGTCTTGGTGTTTTTATTGGCAAGTGCCGCAATAGCCCAACCACCAATAGCCAAATTAAGTGGTGGTCCACCTTCATTCCTACGTGATGGTCTCTTGAAGTTTATGGAGAGAGTTAACACTGCTTGTGAAGGATCCGAATTGGAATCTTGCAAATGCTTGACCAACGAAGAACACACTGGGATGTTCCAAACTGTGAAAGAGGTCCAGGAATGCAAACCAACCATCTGTAAGTGTGCGGATGGCTCCGAGATATCGCCCGCCCTTCCCGAATTTTTGAATAAAAAATCGACGAAACCTTTCGCCGTCACCCTAAAAGAGAAATTCGAACAAAGGGCCGCCTTGATCCGTGGAATCTGCGATGGAAATTTGCCTAAGGAATGTCCTTGCTCAGAGGACGATCAGGAGCCCATCATCCCCCCATTTGTCACACCCGAGGCTGTCCACAAATGCAATCCCAGCAAATGCATCTGCGAAAATGGGGACGAGGTGGACTTGCCCCAAACCCAGATCCGGGCAAAGCTCACTGAGCAGATTGAGGCTGTCAAGGCACTCTGTAAAGATGAAACGCCCGAAACGTGCACATGTGGCAATAACGATAAGATTGACTTCCAAAACCTCGTCAGGTCCGCCCAAAGTCTCTTGAATTGTCTCCCTGAAATTTGCACATGCACCGATGGAACCGACGTGTCTGTCCCAACCATTGAGCCTCCACCCTTTGCCCAACGAATGTTGCAACGACTTCATGAAAAAATCACAACCATCTGTCCTGGTGAGCTACCAGCCCAAACTTGCAAGTGTTCCAACGAGAAATCCGGCATTGACACCCTGGAGAATGTGGACGATGTCAAGGATATCATTCGTTGCCGCCCTAATACTTGTACCTGTGAGGACGGATCCTCTGTGGAAATCGAGCAACCGGAAGCTCCCAAGTTCATGAAGGAACTGGTTGAGAAGTATGCCGATCAGTTGAATTCGCTCTGTAACGGCGAGATGCCGACCAAGTGTTCTTGTTCTGGAACGGATTTGGACGACATTCAAGGACCTTTTGAAGGCGGACTTGCCTTATTTATGTGTCAAGTTGACGAATGCACTTGCTCCAATGGAGATACACTCAAGCCAGAGCTTCCACCACTACCTACCTTTGACTCTGTGTCTACTTTCGTGACCAAACTTATGCCTCAGAGCATCTTGAGCGGATTGGTGGATTCAATTTGTCCAATGGAAGGGTCAAAGATTCAAGAATGTACTTGTCAAGACGACTCAGTTGTCCCAGCTCCTTTCAGTCCGCCCAAGATGATCCAATGTCAGCCCAAACAATGCAAATGTCAAGACCAAGAAGGCAATCAAGAACTGATCGACATGGAGGACCTGACTCAAAATCCTTTGGCTCCTTTCAAGCAACTCTCCAAGATCTGCAACGGAGCGGCGCCCACTTCTTGTCAATGCAGCAAGGACAACAAAGAGATTTCGCCGCCATTTTCAAACTTCATTGAGATTGCTTTAACTTGCGCCCCTGAAGTATGCTTGTGTGAAGATCAATCTACCACTAAAGTGGAGATCCCTGCTTTCCTCAAAGCTTTGGTGGATAGGATCAAGGAGGGAGCTGATCCATCTGGTGCATTGGAGAGATTTCAGGAGCTCTGTGGTGGTGAGACCCCTGCCAAACTTACTTGTCAAGATGAATCTGAGGTGGATATGACTCTAGCTCTCCCCGTTATCATGTTCCAATGCAAGCCAAAGATGTACCAGTGTACACAGGACGGCGAAAAATTGCCTCTTCAGTTGTTTGGTTGCGAGAATGGTAAGTAACTTTCCTTTTTATGACGTTAGAAGCCAAGTAACCCTTTTTAAATTTGCTTTAACAGGTGGCCTACCTGGATGTGGTACCAATGACTTCGACCTCTCTTGTGGCAATGACCTCAAAATCACTCTTTTGAACATTCTTAAAGCTCACACAGGTGACTCTTGTGTTTGCGATGATGGAAATGCACCTCTCTGTATCAACACCAAAGAAGCTCCGAAATGTCCCAATGGCGAATCCGTCCAATTGGACATTGGACAACCACCTTCATTCCTCAAGAAATGTCAATTGTAAAAAAGTTACCTTCACTCATATTCTGACCAATTATGCCTCACAAAATATACTTCCAATATAACTACCGTGATCAATGTCTATCATTACCAATAAGCGGCCAAACAATAACTTAGATGAAGTGTGAACACGTGCAGATTTCCATACTAGTTCCAATTATTCCACCGAAAAAATATCTGAGCTCAGAAAGCACATCCCTCACTCTATCCATCATATGCTGGGCTGTCCACAAGTTGTTACCAGACAAATACAACGTTGGCTTTGGATATCTCATCGAACAATCGTTTTCATTCCTTTTTTATTGCTCCCAATGAAAAATGACGTCTCCATTGGAGAATCTAGAAATTCGAATATTTTCAATTCCGCTCTTTGTGAGCCAACTTTTGGTCCGAGGGCAACAAAGGCGTCAAAAGTGGGAAATGGATTTGTTCCGCCGATTCTGTCACAACAAAAGAAAAATCAAAACGAGATTATCCCTCTCCTATTTTACATCTTTATCCCGTCATCCAATTGTTTTCAAACACAAGGCTTCATTTAAACTTATTACAAGTTAAATCATAAACCTAAATATGTGAGTGGAAAACAAGTCTTGATAAATTGATATTCGAGTTACATGAACTAGTTATCTTTGCTCATTCTTTTCAATTCTCCATGGTTCACACGTGTTGGAGCAAGAACGAGAGATTAAATCATCTTCAGCATCTGCTAGTCACAAAATAGACAATCTAGGAGTCATCCAATGCACATTGGATGGGATTAAAACTGACACGTTCCGAGGGAATCAATGGCAAAAAGCTAAGTTTCGCTAATCCGATTACTCCGACGAACGGGATCCACATCCACTACTTTAAATGTTTCTACCCCTTATAAGTAGGTCTTTTTTTAAATCAAGGGAAGGGTAGTTTACATCAGAGAGTGATTGATAAATCCCTAATTGAGTGAATGAATGAATGGTGCAGGAATTTCACAGTCAAAAGGCATGACCAAAAGAAAAGCCACAAGAGAAGGAAGGCGTCCGTATGTCCAAATGTGCAGCTGCTGAGGGTAAATTGGTCGCACTTTGGGCGAGGATGTCAGCTAGATTACCCAATGAGATACAGATGATTGAGCTCTCGCTCTCTTTCTCTCTCTTTCCCCCTCAATCTCTGGTTAGGAATCAATTACGTGTTCAAGTGAAGGTTAAACCCAAACTAAATGGATTGTTTGCTTTGATGCGACGAATGTGAAAAATATGACTTGTTTCGGAGAGCGCCAACGTACAGTCTTTTTCTGATAACTCCAGTACGAAAGTAAACTTATACTAATTTAATAAATGATTATTCTGTTGTTATTTTGCATGTCCCTTTAGCTTAGGGGTGCAGAAACGAACATTTCATGGATCATCTCTTTTCAAAATTGGAATTTTAATGGTCAATAAGCTAAAGCTTGTAAAGATCAAGACAAATCGACATTCGGCGGAAACAATTTTAAGGCTGTTTAGAAGAAAAAACGCGAATAGACGAATTTAATTCTTATAATAACATAATTGAAATGACGGTAGTCAACACTTTGGTTGCACAATACCGTTCTGACCAAGACTTTGTTATCGTTCACTCCTCATGAAAGACACGTAGCCCATTGAGTAAAAGATAAGAAGCCACCTATTTTCCACTGCTTGGGTTAGCTGTTTGCCAAAGTTGCAATGAAGATCTGCATAGGATTCTTGGTAAGTTATTCAAGCAATAAAATAACGGTTCGTTCTCCTCTTCCCTTCAAGTCTCTCATTTTTGTTCCAGCTTTTCTTGGTTGGCGTTCCATTTGGGCAATGTGGAATCAAGGAGGATCTTATTCCCGCAGCTGTTGCCTATTTTGAAGACCTCGATGAAAATTCATCATTGTGTCAAGAAATCGCGACGACATTCTTATCGTACCTATCAGAAAATGGTTTGGAAACCTGGGATAAAGCCACTCAAAAGGCCATTATTCGATTCAGGGAAGTTCACGACTCAGGTATGATTACATAAGAACCCCTGAATTGTATGGACAATGTGGCAAGTGATGACGATTATGAATTACAGTGGGAGCAATATGATTGCCATCTTCCGCCAATGAGACCGTCCTTGTTTTAAGTAAACCATGTTTTTCAATTTCTACTCTAATCAAATGCATGAGTGAGAAGTTATTCCCTATCAAATATATGTTAATAATTGAGCATGAAGCGAATGAACTCGCCCTGTTCTTGCAAAACATTACGAAAAGAGGACTAGCCCATTCATTCAATGTAGGATTTTGCCTGTGTTATTTGATTGACTGGAAAATTGAAATATTTACCTTGCAGTCTACTCAGATCCTATCGTTTTGTTCCTACTGAAAATCATAATTTTATCGCTAGCCTTGACGTCCAGAAAGTTAAATTTAAAATGAAATAACCATGACATGCTCGATTCAAAATTAAAATTTCTCTATTATAGCCAAGCTAAAATCAGGATCGGAGGCCTGTACAGCTGCCAAAGACAAGTTCCAAGAACTTATGAAAAACCCAGAACAATCGGATATTATCCTGGAATCCTTGCTTGCATTTGTGGAGAGCACTGCAGAAATTGAGCCGTGTTCTTTCGGCATCAAGCAGTTTTTACTTAGCATCAAGTAAGTACTCTCTAATAAATTGCATTTTACCAATTATTTCATAAATCAAGTTAAAAACTCTTCCAGGGAACATGGACCTCAAGTTTATGAGGATGAAGGTGTGTTCGAGCAAATATTCTCTGCTTCCAGTCAACAGTTCATCATGGCCTCGATGGAACCAACAGCTTTATACACCAAACGATGTAGCAATGGAGGCATGTTGGTCCATAAAATGTTTTCGGATGTCATTACCAAAACAATGAAATTAACAAATACCAAAACTGAATTGTAAATGTTGCTTCAAAAAAACTAAAAGCATTCTTGCCTTATTCTGGAAAACGTTGAATCAGGATCCATAGCTTTGATTGAAGGAAAAGGGGATCCGCGCAAGCTGACGCCTTTCTGGAACAGATTTTGGCGCCAAAAGGGAGGAGTCTCTTCTCATTCCAGTCTTTGGCGCCCCAAAGACCAAAGAGGAAAGAAGAAGGGAAGAAGTTGGTTGACGAAATGGCGGGAACAGAGAGGGAAGAGAAGGGCACAAGAAGTCAAACACTCGGGAACATGTGTTGCATCCCTGCCATTAGTACCATAAGTTGTTCCAAAAGGGGAACAACTTCCGAGACTCCAGGAATTTCTAGGGAACATCTAGAGTTTTAGATTTTTAAATATGACGACGGATAGTGTTCAAAGCTCTACTGTGTGCTCGTCTACAACGCCCAATCATGCTTCTTCATCGAATGGGTTTTCTGGGGATTACCCCACCTCACATCAAAATCATCATGCTCATGGGCCAAATCCGATCGTGTGGGATCATTTGGCTAATTCTGAATTAGGATATGAGTTGGCTGCCACTTCCGGTAAGCAAAGTTACTTCATGCAAGGATCAATGAACTAACTTGAATAATGTTTGAATCTGATAATATTTTTCACCAGCGGCCATCCCTATCATATCTTTTAACTAAATACTTAAAAAGTCCCTCTCAACTTCCCTTTTGTCTTATTTCTGCTCTTGAAAAATGTGGGTTCCGAGTTCGGCCTAATACTTGTGCTAAACTTCTATCGTACAAAGTAGAACTTGAAATTTTGTGAAAAAACTCATCAATTGGGCTTCACAAAAGATACAAATAAAGACGACAAAAAATTACATCAAAAAATATCAAAAAACGCAAAAGTGCAAAACAATTTATTTGTTAACAGTTGGACTACATTGGATTTCCATTTGTACATAAATCCTTCTCTAAAAGTAGCTCCATTACGAAAGAAAAAAAGGAAAAATTGCTCATTAATAATGATCTAATAGGTTAAAAAATGCTAAAAATGTGGCTGTTTTCAACAGTACGGAATTAAATATTTTATTGAATCTTTTGCACTTCAAAAGTGTAATATAGAGTAAGAGAAAAAGAGTTTAGTAAAGAAAGTGATGCCATGAAGAGAACAAACCTATTGAGGGCTTAAGCATTTCATTCCTAAAACACGGATTTTCATACCCTCGACATTGTATGCTATTGAAGTAAAATTTTGTATTCTGGACCTGAAATGCCTACACCTAGAACAGATTACAGTGAAAAGTTATGCCATTTCAAAGCTACATATGTAAGTACTGAATACAACATAAAATGAATAAGTTCCACCTTTTGGGATGGAAATACCAGAAATTGTAAGGTTGTGCATTAAGTTTAAAAAGCACAATTCCTTGTTCAAATGTTCAATTGAGTTGGCAATTGCAGTATAAACTCTTCATAACACTAAACCCTAACTCACGACACTCAAGAAGTACTGAATTTTCTGGAGTTAGCGCTAGTGATGAGGATTATGATATGCTTATGTTGAGTCTCTTACGCATTGCAATTTGGGACTAGATCAAATGTTGAAGTCAAAAGTTTGGTCTCTCAAATCTCAGTGGTAATTTTATAACAAACTATTGAACTTGCCCTTTTTAGTACCTATTTTACCACAAAAGGGCGAGCTCATTCATATTTAAACCTCTTCAGTACACAAGTTTGGGCAGGCTCAACTTTTCTAGCCTACTATTCCAGGATATTCAGTGCTTCTAATGTCACGCTGTGTTTCGAATGGACTTTATAGGTTTGAATCGAAATACCCAATAACGTCTTGGTATTTTTTGGACCCACAATTCAATGGGGAAACAACTTCACTTTTCCTATATCTTATAAGTTTTGGTCGAGGAAAAATTTATATAACTAAAAACCTATTAACAATAACATATTTTCGAAAAGCTATTTAATCCAAATTAAGAGACCATACCGGGTGCAGTTACCTTTTGAATTGAAACTGAATAAGAATATATTCCTCAACAGCTGAGTTCTTTGGGGTTGAATGGTCCAATTTCTACCCCATAAGGGCTGAAAAACGCGTCAGTTATATAAAAAAAACAAGTTCCAAATATTATATAAAACTTTTAAATGTTGCAAAAGAAAATGAAATTTTTTGAGTTGTGAAGTAGGAGCTGATCCTCTAACAGCATTTAAGGCAGGATTGGACAAATTCTTAAATACTATTCCTGACCAACCCACTATTCAAGGGTTGTACAGATCTGCCAACAGTAACTCATTGGTAGATCAAATTTCATATAAACATTAATTATTGAAACTATAATAATGATTAACTCTCTTTACAGGGAATCCCATTCCTTGTAGCGGTATTGAAAAATCCGCCCCCCCCCCAAAAAAAAAGAGATATATGTCAAAATAGCTCAAAATAATCTTAAAATGCTTTGAAAATAATATTTTTGGAAAACATATTTCATAACTTTTAAGGGCAGACTTTGTTGTGTGTTCAACAAAAATTACAAAGAAACGTGTCAAACAGACTCATTCTCAAATTTACTCTTTCTTGAAGGACCATGTTCAAAATGGACTAAAATCGAAACTTGAAACATCAACCATTTGTTTCCAAATTTGCAAGGATTACCCAACTTTGCGTTTCTTTGATATTGTGATAGATTTTTATCGCAAAATGTATTGTAAGTGCTTCTTAAGAAAATTACTTCTTATTTCTGTGGCGTTCACTTAGCTAAACCCCAAGGTAGAAGATGGGACAGAAGTCAGGTTAGACTTCTCGGTTTCTTTATGTTCACCCCAAATTTGGCTTTAAAAAGTTGATCCATTCATATCCAAACTACTGCAGACTCACTCCACTTTGGTTGGCTCAGATGAAACTGTAACCTACGTTCTTTGCTCTCTACTAGGAATTATTATAATCATTGTTCTCGCTCTATTTTACAGAAATGATATCCTTTTTTACGTGTTTATGTTAGAGTAAAGAAATGAAACTTACTCTCCCACTGTTTCTGTTTCCAAAATTTAATATAGCTACAACAGCTCCATTGAAAAACTCCGTTAAACCAAAAATACAGAATCTGCTCTACGCTACCAAGATCATTTTGATAATTTCGTCATTTCCATCCCCTCCTTAACAATTAGCTTATATTAGCCAAAAATGGAGCGTAACACATATATTTGCACGTCAATTTCATATTTTTTTCAGCTTGGGGGGCTAATCCAGCCACTCTGGCCGAGCAATACCACCGACTCTGGGACCAACACCACAACAACTCCCTCCATCACCATCACCATTCCCACAATCATTTCCAACCAGAGGCTATTTTACCTCCCCTGGGTCCGAACCCGGCGGACTTTTGGACATCTTCTGCAGCCGTTGCGGCGGCTGCCGCAGCCGCTAATTCTGTCTCTGCAGCAGGGAGTGGTTTGAGTGGGGGAAGCGCAGCGTCAATTACCGCCACTCCTGGAGGTGGAGCTTCCTCATCTCCTGCCTCCAATTTGAACTCTGGTTCAGGGCTTTCTCTTTCTGGCAGAGAAGTCACCACGACGCCAACGGCGAAGAGTCGAAGAGCCCGGTAAATGTTTCTGTTCATGGGGAAGAGGCGCAAAATGTAACTTTAAAAACCTGTTTCAGAACCAGAGCGGCCAAAAAACGGAGAAGGGTGGCGACAGCAGCTCAGAGAAGAGCAGCTAATATTCGTGAAAGACGACGGATGTTCAATCTTAATGAGGCTTTTGACAAGCTGAGAACAAAGGTAACATCTGGATTAGTGCAATGTAGTAAGAGAGTACAGCCATAGAGCATTCCATCTAGTTTTTTTTTATTGGGGGGTTCGGCTTGCTTATTCCATGAGCAGCTTAGAATTTGCGACAATAGCCGCGAAAATACGTAAATTTTGGACAAATTTAAGTGTGTTGATTGGCAATGGGGAAAAGCAAACGGACCAACGATAGTTTTGGCTGAAGTAATAGGTAAATTCTAGTTCATGTTAGCATGAAAAGCCTAATTAGTCAAAAGGAATTTCAGTCATAATCAATGACGCGCTTCAGCGGAAACCATTATGTTTCCCTTTAGAGACTGTCGCAAAATAATATTTTTAATTAGTAATGGACCGAAAGCGCTTTCGGCCGAAATTACGGCCGAAATTTTGGTTTCTGTTATGCCTACCGAAACCGAAAGCAGACAAGCACTATATAAAATGGAGTTTGACAACAAAATCGAAAAAAAAATTGGTCCAAAAACCTCTGAAATTTAAGTTTTAAGATTTTTCAAAATTTGAGACTACCCAACATCGAACACATTCTAATTTTTAAGGCGGATTTTTCATTTGAACAAGTTTGTAAACAGTGAACACTGCTTTCGGTTTCGGTTTCGGTTAAGCCCTCTTTCGGCCGAAACTTTCGGTTTCGGTAATGAGCCCTTTCGGTCCATCACTATTTTTAATGTGCCCAAAACCAATGTGTCTTTGTTGGTGCACTTTTGCCGCAATTATAACTAGATGGCGTACTTCATGACTGTTTTCTTTTATTGAAGTGCACTAATTCTGATCTTCTTATGTCCAAGAAAATATGACCATGGAGTCTTGTTTTTATAGGTGCCCACCTTTGCTTACGAGAAGCGGTTATCTCGCATCGAGACCTTGCGATTGGCAATCACTTACATCAGTTTTATGGACGAACTAGTTCGAACAACCGGTGATGTTGGCTCTAGTAATGGTCAGCGATCCCCTGGTCTAGCTGGACTTCGGAACCATCCTTATATGTATTCCACATTACACCATTGTTAGAATTCAGAGTATTTATCCAGTATTAGTAACTTTGCTTGTATCGCTCAGTGAAACAATAAATTTCGTATGACGCGATTTTGAACGATGTTTTAGGACACCTTTATTCGAGTCATCCCTCTAAACATTGGAACTAGAATGATTTTTGACTAGTGTTGGTGTTCGAGAGAGAGAGAGAGAGAGACAGACAGAGAGTATATAATCTAGGTTGTCAGTATTTGATTGAGTATCATTGTCCATGAATGATAATAGTAATAATATTGATGATAACCTTATTATTACTAACAGAATAAACGGAATAACCAAAGGTAGTAAAATCAGGAGCTACAACCAGACAAACATACACAAATAGAACCAAAGAGTTAAAGGAATCCGTCCAAAAGATTTCCATGTCCACCAGCATTGTCCTAAAAAAGTAAGGGAAAACTAAAGAATAATCAAAACGAAAATTAAGATCTCTAGAAATCAAATCAAAAGATAAAGATATTCTTAATGGAAAAAGTCGTCGTCGAACGGGTCGTCTTTCACGTCAAAAATGTTAATCGAGTCAGACTTAGGGACAGCCGTGTCGTCCAACACCTTAGCATGAACTTTGAATTGAACATCTTCGAACTGAATGTCGAAAACGTTTCCATTCAAAGTGGGTTGCTCGATTTCACTTAAATTACTCCCTATAGAATATCCATCCTCACAACGTTGCTGGTTTTCCCTTTGGTAGGCGGAGGGCGTGGCTGGGGTGTGACTGCGACTGTGTTGGCTTTGGAAACTCGAAATGGGTGGGGTAAAGCTGTCACTACCAAAGGGATTGGCACTTCCTCCTCTGGTCGATTGATAGAGTCGAAGCTTCCGGTCACCTCTTGAGGGTGAATCGCCGGAAGCAGGCCACCAATCCAAGGAAGATCTCGACTTGAAGGGAGCTGTGGCCATTGTATGGTTCAAACGTGGTTCTGAGTACTTTTGAACCTCTAAGTCACTCTCAAAACCTTCTTGGCTACTTCTAGAAGGTTGCCTAATCCGTCCTTGACTGAGATAGGGGGTCATTTGTGGTTGAGTTTTCTCCGTCAAGGAGGTGGTCTTAGGGGAGTGAGTATTAGAGTCAAATCGCCCAGATTCATGAGAGAGTTCCAAGGAATCTGGACCTTCGTCGAATTTGGCCCACCCACTTGTGTCTTTTGATACCAATTGGTTATCCATGTGACCAAACGTGTGCTCAAAGCTGTCCTCAGGGTTCAAGGGAGGTTGAGCTGAATTTCCTCGACTGTCTGAACGTTGGCTTCCATTCCTACTTAGGTTCATATCTGAGTTTTGCGGATGGCACAAGGGTATCTGACTGTCTCGCTTTCGGTCTTCTTCATCTCTTTCGAAATCACCCTCCAGATCTTCTTGCGGGTGGTTCACTTCAATTTCAGCTGATCCGGGATCGTCATCTTCATCTGAGTCAGCCTTTTCCGAGCCCGAATCGGAGCAAGGACTTCCTTCACTTGAGCATACCCGGGGTTCGAAGTATTCTGAGCTTTGTTCTTCTTTCCAACTTGATGGTGAATCACCCTCAACTTTGTCTTGTTGGTCACCCTTGGATTCTGTTGAACGAACGTCTAGCTCGTCATCCGTTTCTCTTTCCTGTTTCATCGTGCTTTCAGTGGGGCTTTCCAAGGCTCGTCTCTTGTCTTCTTCAATCTGGAGCTCCCTGAGTACGGCATAGCGATCATTCTTTTCTTTTCTCTCCCTTTCTTCTTTGGTTATTTCGTCCTCTCCGAAGTTGTCGTCAAAAGTGGGGGCACTCGGTTCTACAGGTGCCTCATTGGGCCTTGGTGGAATCTTTGGTGGAGCTGGAGATGGGCCCAAAGACTTAACTTTATCTACTTGTGGAGACTGAATGGCCGAGCCGGACACACCCAGGTCAAAAATGTCATCCCCGTCTTTCAATCTCATTGCAGACGGTGGCCCCGGTGACATGCTACTAATGCTTCTCTCATCATCTAAATGCATGGGCATTAGCTTGGGAATGTGCACCTTAGGGGGAGCTACTTGATTCAGGTCTGAAGGCATTGCGCTGGCACTTACAAAGTTGTCCGAGAAAGAGGGTTTGATCCCCACACTAGGGACTTCCATTGTACCTTGAGAAACGTTGGGGGCCTTTTTCTTTGAAGTCTGTAACTCTGAAGATATGTGTTCCACCAACTCAAATATTGACATCCCTTTCAGCTCCTGTGGCAGTTGACCACGTTGCATTTTATCGTTCAATTCCATCACGCTCATCTTTGATAACTCCTCTAAGGTGATGTGAAAATCAGTTATGGTTGGCACGGGTTGGATTTGGGGTTGAATAGGTTGTTTGTAGCTGAGTATATCCGTTATGCACTTCCTTGATTCTTCTTGAGTGAGATTACTCTTGCCAATCATTGGCTCAGGAGGAAAATCGTAAATATCGTCTCTCGGATAGCTTTCTGATGAAGCTGTTGGGGGTTCAGGTTCGGGACTTCTCCAAGAGTTTTGCTGACTTACAGGCTTCTTAGGAGGCAGAGGAGGAGGTGAACCGTTCGATGACGTCTTGGATGGCTTGTCTGGAAGCTTGGGTGGGATCCTGTCTGGAGATGATCTTGGTTGGTCGTCTACGGAACCTTGCTTACAATACCGTCTTGGTGACGATTCCAGGTGAGGAATTGATCCATACCTTGGATCGGCCTTTTGCGTTTGAGTCTCTTCTTGCGGGAGTGATACCTTCAAAGATCTGGTTCCGGGCTGACTGGACACATTGATTGGTACACTAGAGTACCTGCCTGAACCAGGTCTACCCGTGGTGAAGTAACCGGATGGGTTCTTGGCCCTTGTTCCAAATGAAGCCATATCTGTTTGTTCACGGCTCCAAAGTGCGGGGCTGTCCCTGTGCCGTCTGACTTGGTTTTGATTAACATTAGAGGTGGAGAAAGTCCTTTCGTTTGGGGGTTGAACGTGGGTTCCAAAACTGGAACCGCCTGAAAGGCTATCTGAAAATGAAAAAGTGTCCGCAAAACCACCAATGTTGGCAGTCGCCAAAGTTGGAGGCTGGTACACTTGAGAAGATGAGCTTGGATGTCTCTCGGAACCTACACTTGAAAGAGCATCCGAACTTTGGGTAGGAGAAAGGCTGGCACCAGCCATTGCAGCCATTGGTACTCTATGAGTTGGTGATTTCTTTTCCGAAAAGAAATCTTTTTTATCCACAAAGGCTTTGCCCTTTCCTGTTCCCAAAGGATCCAGATCTGTGAAGACTGCAGAAGAATCATTCTTCTTTTCCGAAACCTAGAGAAAAAAACCATAAACTTGATGAAATCTAGATTTATGACCAAAATTTCAAGGCATTACGTCAGAGGTAAGATGTAATCGGTTAGGATCCATAACTTGTCCACTTGATGGTTGGAAGGGACCGCTTCCGAATCCATTGAATCCAGAGGGCGCTGCAGATCCTTGTTGTTGAACTGTGGTCGCCGGTTGTGTCTGTTGTTGCATTTGCGCCTGATTAAACTGATTTGCTCCTAATCACAGACAAAACAAAAAGAAATGAACATGGGAACCCAATAACTAAGACAGACAGTTCGCACTTACCTTGGAAGTAGTTTCCAAATGACGTTTGTGGGTTTTGAAATTGGGCCTGTTGTTGGGGAGGATTGGTTTCACCTGGTCGTTGCCTCATTCTAGAAGGTGGTGGGGGAAGGAAAGGAGCAGACCCAAAAGAATCCGGCTTGGAAATGGGCCCCGTGTTCATTATTGCTTGGGGATATGTTTTTTGAGTGGTTCCACTCGCACTTGATACCACCATGCCCCCTGCAACCCTCATTTGGGGTCCACTTGAAGTCAGGGAGGTCATGACCTGAGCCTGGCTCATCTGACTTCCCAAAGGCATCATGGAATCCGTGTTCAAAGTCATGGGAATGGTGTTGGGCGTAATATTATCGATTTGGTGAATGCCTGCCTGGATACTGGTGAGTTGACTCTCAAGGCCAAGGAGATCGTCAAACCCAGAGGAAGTGGGGACTATATCCGGTTGTTGCGACCGGAGCCCCATTGCAGGTTCGGGGAACGAGGCCACACTACCTTGTCCGGCCTGTTGCTGTTGAAGTGCTTGTTGCATCAACTGGAAAAGTCATGAATAGAACGAGGGTTAAAATGCTTTTACCTAAAAGTTCAAAAACATTAAAAAACATTTTAATCACAAAATGCATTCTTAAGAGATTCAACTCTGAAAAAAACCTTTTTGCAAATTTGATCCGTCTCAAAAAGGTCGGCATTACTTTCCACGGTAAAGAATGAGCCCAAAAAACTTCAACCTAAAGTTCAAGTACGAAATAATTTGGCCCAAAATTGAGAAGGTAGTAAATGTTTTGTTTTAAAAGTTTTTCGTTCTTTTTTCCAATTTTAAGTAAAATAGCTTTTTGGACCATACTGTAAGCAACTTTTTTGTATGCACTGTTTCAACTCTTTTCCCATCCCCTTGTCATAATTTTGATGAAAAGACCGTTTTACGTAAATTGTTATCAGTTTTGTTTCAATTCTGACCTCTCGGCGATCTTTGCTCAATTGTTCCTTAGCCTCATCAATCTCTTTTTTCTTCAGTTCAAACACAACTTGGAAGAGATCTCTCATGGCAACCACCACTTGACCCGCTTGCTTCTCAGTTTTGATGCCAAAGAAACGATGGCCGTTCTCCGGGGATCCGTAAATGTATCCAAAGGCCCGATTGTCAGCCATATCTTGGGCTATAAAGCTGATCTTATGGACAGGATGATGATAGAGGCAATCCTGCAATCAAACAAGAACTACCTTGCAAACCATCGGCAAAATTTGAGAGCATCAACACTCCACCTTACCCCTGATTTCTCGTCGCGGATTTTTAGCCCGTCCACGGCAATATGGATGATCACCTTTTGCTTGTGCTCGCCAGAGGCCTTGATTGCCATTTTCAGCTCTTGGAGAGCATCTTGACACATTCGATCGCCTCTGGCCTCTTGAACGGCCAACACTCCAATGAGTTTGCCTTTGTAGATTTGGCCTTCGCCCATGAACTTGTGTTCATTTCCCCCTGTGCGCCCTAAGAACAGGGTTAACAACTGTTAGGTCAATCAACATATTTGGGGAAACGGGAGAAATGTTTGGGTGAAGGTGCCAAAGAAGAAAAAGAAACTGCACAAGTGGAATATTGAGTGAAATCGTCAGTCACACGGAGATGTTTCAAAGTCCGTCCGGGAATGAATACTTGCATTTCCGTTTATGTTTGGCATACACTCTCATATCAGATCCTAACCCATTGGAATGTGCGGAACAATCAGACTCCGCATCTGACGAATCTTCATTCGGCACTATCGTAAAGCCACGATTATTAAATACCTTCCATTCCCTTGGATTAGACATCGTATTTTCTGCTATTAAGTTACTTACATTTAGCCTGAGCGGACTTCTTCCGTCCCAAAGTGGAGAAGCTGTGCATCATATTGATGTCTGTCACTAAAAATGTCTAACTGACAAAATATTTCGGAGTGGAACCCGTCATCGTCAGTCATACCAACATATTCCGTGTTGATTTCCTTTTCCAAACCTGCCTACTTACAAGTCAGCTGCTAAAGACCAAAAGGCCCTCCTCTCCTTCTTTGGATCTCTTGGCTCTCCTTAAGAACCAAGAATCCCTCTCTCTCTTTCCTTTGGAACAGACAACACTGCCAAAAGAGGAGAGAGGAAGAGAAAGGAGGCTTTCTCCAATTTGTTAGTGTAACCACCATCGGCAAGTTAAACCTTTCCCGCCAAAAATAGTCTCGTTTACGATATTACCTTCAGGGTGCAAATTGTCATCAAGAGGGTTGGTCACACCAGCATTGACGGTCGTGTTTAGATTGGCAACAGGAATGGCCTTGTTCCTTCGGAAGAACGTGACAAAACCAGCTCTCTCAACATGGAGTTCCTCTTTCACAGGAGCTAAATTGATATTGGTGTTTTAATAACAATGAGTAAAACCTATTTGTTTAACACCTACCTGCTGGACGGACGACGGATCCATCTTTTTTATTGATCCGAAGTGCCTTTTCTCCGTCCATTACTTCAATCACATCATCGTTAGCCGTGTCATTGATAGGTTCGAAGCCAATGTCGTCCGTGGTTGGGGTGGCCATGATTGGAGGTTCCTCAGACTGATTGCTGGGTCCATGCCCATTTTCATCTTTGCTTGGAATGCTGTTGATCTGATGTTCATTTTTGACCAAGAACTCCAATGAATGAGCACTTGTTCCGGTGACATCATGGGATGTGATTGGTCCCGGTTCCGTAAAACTCGCCGTGGATTGCGAAGGAGTAATTCCTGAAGAGGAGGATGCTGTCAACAATCGATGCTGAATAGGGATAGGGGAAGTCGGATTTTGGGGCATATCGAAGGCACCGAAATTTTGGTTCGCAGTTGCAGCGGGGAAACCACTGAAATCCGGAGGAGGTCCTGAAAATGTAAGCGCATTTTATGTGTCAGGTCTAATTTGGTGTTTGTTTAATAAACTTTTATAACATTGTTATTGTCTTCAATCCTGTTTTAAAAGTTGACCTTAATAATGAAAATATTCATTGCGATATTTATATAACATATGTATATTCAGACAGTGCATATTTTTGTCATGAAGAATTTGCCCTTGCAAGGGTTGGTTCTCAGGTTTGGTCATTAATGTAAACAGGGAGTTCAAAGACTGTAATGTTATTTTGAGCCACCCTGTACTCTGAAACAGAATTCATAAAAGAGGTTTATCTCAAGTTTGTCGAACTTGATTTAAATACGCACTACGTAATCTACAGTCTTGGAAAAGGCCAAGGCTAAATCCCTTGACCACGACAGTGCCCTTTTTAAATTCTTTTAACAAACTTTCTTATATACACTCTTAAAAATAGATGCTCCTAATGTGCAAAAAAGACCTCCCTAAACACCAATTCCTGATTAAAAGTTCAAATTGTGTATATTTTGTTAATTTGGAGCCCTAGTGTTTCCTTTGCGGTTGATTCACCACCACCTAATTTGTCATCGCTTATATCATTCTACTAACCGACATCTTGCATTGCCTTATGTAATGAACATAGTTGAATCTTATATAAGGTTGCAGGATTTTCATCTAATAATCTAACATAATTTGGCCCGAGGGGTGAATCAAACAATAGGTAATTCTTAAGATAAAAGGTAATATTTGATGACTAGACTGATGCTTCACCAAAGATTTATGGGCGGGTAAGGGGCGTTTTCATATTTATATTACCTGGGGCAGGTGGGGCGGCCCTGGCGGGGGCAAACCCCATTTGGAATTGCGGTTGTTGTTGAGGCTGCTGCATCATGTTCTGTTGTGGCAGACCCATGGGCGTGGCAGACATGGAATAAAGACTGCTCAAGTCCAAAGTGGAGTGTGAGGTCGCAGAGGCTTGCATGAGATCGCTATTCTGTCTCTCCAACGAATTTGACGCGAACAAAGACGGCGAAGATTGGTGTTGTGACATGTTGAACCCACTCATTGAACCCTCACACTCTCAATTGTCCAGACGATTTAAAAAGCCTATAGTCACCTCTAATCACGATGCCGACTGAGGATCGGAACAACCAAGTCTATCGTTATCCTATGATGTTCACTCATCATATTTTTTCAGCTTTTCAGATCACGGAATTTGCGGTTATTCGATTATGAGTCGACTACCTCAGAGATCTACTTGGATGCATGGGTTTCCCTCATTTCACAATAAAATATTACCCTAATTACAGCACTTTGTCAATGATAAGCTTGCGCAAGTTTAAGGATTTGCACTCACTTTGTCTCAAAAAATGTACTAGAAACGAAATTGGAGCCGAACCCCCTAAAATTCCCTTTGATCTAATATTCTGGTAATCTTCACTCAAGAGCCTTTTCAACCTTCAAAATATTCATCAATCAAGTTCTGTTTGTTGTATGGATTTCCCTTGACGAGAATATTGGAACTTACCTAGCACGATTGGTGATGAATTGGGCTCATACCAAGTCGGAAAATGACCTATTGGAGATGGAACCTCCCCTCTTTAATGGGTATGGATTTCCAAATGCACAGTACACGCACAATTTCGAAAAGAAGCACCAGATCTTGTTTTTAAGGCAGGGATTCCTCCATTTAAAAGCAATGGAATGCCTTCCAGGTCATTACAAGCCCTCATTTTCATCCCAATAAGCCAATGGAGGCACAGTAGTATACTTTACATTCTGTACGTCGGTACACACACTACGTACATTCAACCCTGTTGTCGAGATAGCATCGAAACCTTGAGATTTGAGAGTTTCGCATAAAGCAGGGCTTTTGTTCCTCACTTACCGGTAGTGTGGTAGTGTAGTAGTCATGACACTCGTCCTGATAGTGATTGCTATTAATAATAATTAGCGGTGTAACGTTTTCAAAATGGCATAATGCTTTGGCAAGGCCACTTTCTTTATCATAATTTGACAATTAGTAGGTTATGGAGCCTCTTGATATTCCCGTTAATAACGGTGGTCTTAGCTAAAACAAACGGCATTATGTCACACAAATTGGTCTCATTTTGAGCTTGGAGGTATTTTTGGGGCCTAATCAATTCTAGGACTGTTCATAACTTAGTTCCGTGGCATGTGTTTTGTAAATATCCAAGCATTCTATTGAAATTATCTTGACACCTCCGAATATATTCTAAAAAATAAATCACCAATAGCCACGAAAACGTCGGAACTGGAATTTGAAATTTCTTGTAAGCAGGTATGTTTGCGTATAACTGTATTATCGTGTTTTTCACATAACACGTTCATGTAAAATGCACCTACTGTAAAGCAGGGGCTGATAATTACAATAAAGAAAAAACCTATTGCTCTATTGATTAAACTTGGTGCAATTAGGGGCCCATCAGATACAAGAAAGCACAATTTTACTATCAAATACTGCAAGGCTCATTATCGCAGGAAAGGTAAAAATCTCATAAAATGAATGGGGCGCGGTGAATAGATTGCAATAAAAAGTTCACAGCAAAAACGGCTACGGTATAAAGGCCACATGGTAAACAAGGTAAAAAGGTCACAAGGTAAGAAGGCCACGGTAGAAAGGTCATAGATCTGCATAACTTCAGAGGTTTCCAAGGGGGCGACCTCAGGGACCCTGATCTGTTCCATGGTTGAAGATTGGGTCATGGAACCTCCTGATTAATGAAGAATGTTGATTGAAGGTTACAAAAATCGCCACTAGATGGAGCCAAAACAAAGGCAAAGTCCCTTGATTTCAGATCTATCCTCAACTTTGATTTGTTACCAAAATTGCAGCTTCCATCTTAAAATGGATTTTTCTTCATATTTCGAGTCTTTTGGAGCTCAGCTACGATAAAATTGTGTTCAAAAATTAAAAAAAAGTCAATTTGAGCAATCACAAATTGAGGCTAAATATTTACCAGAAGCACCCACAAATGTTTCTATCTCAAGATTGTGCTGATTATCATTTTTCTCTTTGATTGAAGCTCAACTTTGCTTCCTTAAGAAGGCTAGCTCTGACTGCAATTTGTTCATTTTGAGAACAAGAGAGGGCACCCTAGTAGGATGTGTTAAGGGCATGCTAAATCATGTAAGAGCCATTTAGGTGAAGGGAATCTTAGTTTTCTTTAAAATCCTAAATTAGGTTGAACGCAATCATGCAAAGGGATAGGTCTCCTAGGTATAGTCAGCAGAAAGCTATTCTTAACCCTGTGTTTTTTGGGAACAATTGTTCCAGCCCACCCCGTATCCGGTGGATCCTGGAGGAAGGTGTACCCTCACCCCTCTTGAGTCAAAATTGCACCCTCCTTTCAAGATCTGCTCCTGGGTTTCTAAAATATTCCGGGGGGAATACAGTCCTGCCCAGAGGAGAGTGGGCCTTTTACTGTGACCATTTTACTGTGTGTCTAGTTTACCCTGACATTTTTAATCTGTGACCCTATTACCATGACCGTTTTACCTTATGTCCTTTTTACTGTGACCGTTTTATCTTTTCACCATTTTACTGTGACCGTTTTTCCTCGTGCCGTGCTACTGCAACCTATTTACTTATCAGTAGGGCCCGGAAATAAATTTTTTAAAATATAAAAAAATATTTAAAAATATTTCTCCACCTTTCCTCGATTTTTAAAATATTTTGGCTGTTTCAAGGAAAAAAATCTTCCCAAAATGAACCCAAAATACAAAAATCTCTACAAAATGGTATTTGTACTAAGATTAGACATTCGCAATCAAAACTTCTGTCATATACGAAAAAAGTGCGCCATCTAGTGAGGCAAATCGAAAATTGTATTGTTTAAATCAATTACATGTCAAGTTTGCCCCAAAAAAACGGCCAAATGCATCAATTTCACCACAAACAAATTTGGAAAATTGGTGCACGCAGACAAAAATACCAAAAATGGCCTTGTCTTTTTTGCAAATATTTTTCCGGGCCCTGTTTATCAGTTATCACCGTTTTGTTTGTGACCTTTTTACCTCCAATCTACTACAGAATAGTTTAATGCTTGAATAAAAGTCAAACAACTTGAAAAATTGTCACGACATAATGGTCTTTCTTTTTTTTGCGGATTTTTAGTACCGCTATTCAGTGCAATGCGATTCCAATGCGATTCCTTGTAAATTGAAATTTCTCCCGACTGCTTCGATTCGATCCCCAACAGGATTCGAACGTACGCCGTCTGGGGAAGCAATTACACTCGGCACTTTTAAGAACTCGCTAATACGCATGGCCATTCTGGCTTCCTTACATTTACTTCTTGCTTCTAAAACTATTGTTTTCGTATCTTCTTGGTACTATTTAGTTGATGTTTGAATTGCTTTTCTCAAAATGTTCTAAACTTCAACAAAGACGTCAAAATTCCTGTTTTTCTTTGCCTCCTCCTTTGAATTGGTTTCACAAAAATATGTCCGTTGGGTTGAGCTTTGAAAAGAAAGGAACACGATCTTGGCGTCATGCCTTTTTCCAATTTGGAGATTTGAGGATGGTGAAAACTGACACCATCTTGGCTTCACAAAACAAAATAATTGATAAATAAAGTCGCAACTAAACTTCATATTGTTTTTTAGAGGCTAAAGCATGAGACCTCATAAGGTTCCCATGGCTAAGGCAATATTTTTTTATTCACAAATATTTTCTTTGCCCAATTTCAAGCGGCGCACCCTGTATTTTTAGATAGTTCTGAGTAAGCCTCTTATTCTGAGACCCATCATGTGGGACGTCTCTCACTTCATTCAGGGCCACCAAATAGTAGCTTAAAACCAAAGTGGATTGTGAGCCTGATTCTTGTCATACATATTAACAATTGGGACAAAAATCCAAATATAGGTTAGCAGAAAAAACACAATAATGAAATCTGCATTTTCGAGAATATTTGAAATAATATGTCTGTTAAGTTTGTTAACCAAGTCCGACTCAAGAAGAGTCCATATATTATTTTTGACAAAAGCCGAACTTTTTGCTTCAGGACAGCAGGAAAAAAGTATCACTTTTAAGGTCGTTTTAAACCTTACGATGTTGTAAAGTGAGAAGTTTTTAGTAAATAAATCAGTTCAGGGCCATAAATAAAACCGGTCAGGTCAAGAGATTTCGTAGTTTTACCCATTATCCCGTTGCAAAACTGAAAGACCGCATAATCGATCCAATCTCTTTCATGGGGTCTTTCATTGTTCAATTTGTTGCCCATTATTCTTCGTCCGGAATATGTAGGAGCTGATCCTCTAACACCTTTAAAAGCAAGGATTGATAAATTTTCAAAAACTATTCCTGATCTGCCAACAGTAACTACTCGTTGGAAGATCAAATTTCGTATAATTGTTCATTGTATGAATTATATCAATGATTCATTTGTTTACAGGGAATCGCTCCTTGTAGCGGTAGTAAAAAATCCGCAACCACATAAAAATCTGCACCCTTCCTTTCTTTAAAACAATCAATTAAAACGACGTGAACCGAATAATAAAAAATTGTCAAAATTGTGTAATTTTTTGTGTAAAAAAATTGTGATTTGTCATCGTTTATTATTGAACATTCTCTTTATTTGGTTGTTGCCTCATGTATATAGGCACTTGTAATACCGTTATTCCACTCATTTAAGAGGAGCCAATCCCAATGAGGCCCTCAATTTGTTTGTTTCCTCTACCGACATCTCATCCTTACTTCCTCCCTTTCCTCCATTTCGTTCTCGAGGATCTCGTTGATCTCTTCGATGGCGATCCCGGGATCGATCTCGTCCATCTCGTCTCGAATTCTCCCGATCTCGATCCCGGGATCGATGTCGGGGTCTGCGCTCTCTGGATCGGGATCGGGATCTCCGTCGTTTTCGATCTCGATCTCGACTTCCACTCCGACCGCGCCGATGATCTCGACGTTTGCGGTGCTCGCGATTCGAATCGCGATTCTCTTGAGGCTTGACTCGTTCGGGAGGAGCCTCTCCTTCTTCCTCTTCCGAACTCGATTCTTCCGCGTCTTCGAGATCGTCTTCTAGAACGGAAACTCGGGGTTCCAATTCGTTCATCTCTTCCAGGATGTGTCGCTTTTGAATTCGAGGCATGATGACATCGCAGACTCGCTCATCTCGCAGAAGACTGTCAATTAATTCGTCCATGTGTGACAATTCAAATTCTAGAATAGCAAAACTTATTTCTAGTTAAGGGCCGGCTTTGAAACCCTTAAAAGTTGTGTGTTCTTTTTAAAACAAAAGCGATATCAATTTTAGATATGATAAAGTGGGTGATTTTTGTACAGTGTGTCCCATAAAAAAATGCGAAAGTTTTAAAGATTTATTTAAGGGCAGCTTTAATCATTATTTTTACTATTTTAGGCCTTGTGTGTAATCGTTTGACTGTATACTTTGAGATGATGTAAATAAAATAGTGGGTTGTGAGTAAGAAATTTAAGAAAAATGGATGTAAAGGAGGGTGTGACTGGTTTGCTGTGCGCCCAAACACCCGTGTAACTAATTCCAACGATTGTGGGATCCCACCTGGCTACCGTTTCATGTATCCAACGTTCACTCCTTGATGGAATACGTCCACGGAAGCCAGAAAAGGGTCGTCCACGGTCCGCTTGCCTACCAACGGTCATTAGATTAGTGAAATAGAAAATGAGGCAAAATCCTATGAAATCGATCCAAAAAGTGACAAAGAAAGCCAATATTTAAAAAACTACAAAGCAACAGTTGCACTTGACCAACAGTTCAAGTCATTTTTGACCAATTTCTACACAGTAATTTATAAAATATCGGCTTCATTGACCAATTTCCGGATTGATCTCAAATGCGGGATTTTGCCTAATTCTGTCCCACCGGTCTGATGGCCTTGGGTGCAAGATCAGACCGTGGATGGCCACTTCCCGGCTTCCTTGGACGTGGTACATCAAGGAGTGAATGTTGGATTCAGTAAACGGTAGCTTGGTTGCATCCCACAATTTTTGTTTGATTTTGTTTTACGAGTTTTTGGGCAAGCAGCAAAACATTCTCATCCTCCTTTCATATATTTATCTCATATTTTTAAATTGGAAACCACTTTTTTGTTCACACCATCTCAGAATAAATATTCAAATGATGACAAACAAGTATTAAGACAGCAAAAATAATGATTAATGCTATCCAAAAACTATTCTTAAAAGTTTCGCACTTTTTTATGGGACATACTGTACAACAACTGAAGTTTTGCCGTGATTTCATGTAACAAAAATAGGGTGCATGAGAAATTTTATCGCAATACTTTTGCTTCTCAGACAACTGGGCCTATGAAGATGTGCCCGTTAAAAGACACATATACTATTTGGCTATGCATAAAAAACACAAGATTTCAATTCAATTTTCAAAAAAGGTTCATTAAAGCTTTTGCCATGGTTGTCTTACAAAACAAAAGACAACATTTTGCCGTTTAATAAAAAACCCTGCAATTTCCCAAAACATTGAAACGGTTCGTTTTCCGCGGTAAAGTACTAAACGTAAATGATATTTTTTAAGAAAATCCGGGCCAAGGATTCGAAAAACGGCCCTCATGATGCGATTGTTACGGCACTAGGAACCAAATTTAGTTTCAAAGATTTGCTCCTATTTTGTTTTGAAAATCTTGGGCCAAGAATGATCAGTTTTTTACTTGCTTATTAAAGGTTATGTGGATGGATTAGATCTTAGTTATACTTACTTCCATCTCTTCTCTGCATTCGAATCTTTCGGTAGTCGTTCAAGAGAGGTTCCAGATATTTGTAACAATCTAAAGCTGTGCCCGTGAGTCTCAAATAGAAAGCTCCTAAAGCTCGGACGTATTTAAAGTCTTCATTCTTAATAAACTCGATAATAATATCCTTCTCCGGTTGGATTTGCAACATCTTGAGGGTTAAACAGAGAAATGGCGAAGGTTTGATGTTTCCCGCATACACCCCAGCCACATAACGAAGCTCCATGGCTTTGTCCACCAACAATTCGGCTAAAATCAAAGAAATATCTGCACAACAGCCCTTATACAACAAATCGAAGTTGTCTTACCAGAGAGCGCAAAGCATTCTTCCTTCCAATATTTGCAATCGTAGATGCGAGATCGGATAATCTTCTCAATCAGATACTGGGGATTGGTACCTTTGATGGTGTGAGCATCTTTGACTGTTCTATTCGCCATCCTTCATCAATCCGAAGGCCAAATCGATTACACTTCTTCAAAATAGCCTAACGTCGGTAAAGTTATTATTCCACAAAATCAGCTGACAGGGTGTCCAATGATAATCCTTAAAACAAATAAGAGAGAAACGTCATCTTGGCGCTATCGTCAACGGATAAAACCTGAAGCTTCATACAACCCCAACAAAACTAGAAGATCTAAGCAAAAAAAATCGGCCAATTTGAACTTTTGCCAAAACAAATATGAATAGAAGGGTAAGATCTAAATTTGTTTTGTGTTCTAATTTTCAGAGCTATTTCAACCAAACTGAAGCTTGTCGAACCTATAGCTAAGTTCAATTTCATTAAACATGAACTTCTTGGTTTACTATGATCTTGAAAGCTTTTAGATTTGGCCGCATTTGCTAGCGCCACGAAGACGTTTCTTTTCTAAGAGTTTCTTTATGAAAATAATTTCATATACAGATTTTTCAATCAATCTCAGCGTTTTCAGTGATTGTTTAATGATTTCCAAGATAGTCCTAAGACTTTAACTAAAGTAATAAACAAGTTTTACATTTAGTTTGTAGGAATGCACAAGATTGGGGCACGCTTCAACGTTTTGGCATGGTTGCCTCATGAACTTTTGTTGTTCTTACTCAAGAAGACACAATATAGTCAGTTGAAGATTAAAGGTTCTTCAAGTTCTAAGGAATCATCATGGCCAAACATTTGGCACAGTTGATCATTGCGGGTGCTCAAGTTGTGGGCAAGGCCTTTGTTTCGGCTGTTCGCCAAGAAATCCGCATGAGTCAGGAAGCTGCCAAGCGACATGCCACTAAAAGTAATCAGGAACGGTTTCATGGAAATATTACAGTTTTAAATATACGTGTTCTATGTTATAGATACAAGTGCCAGTGCGGCCGAGACGACAAGATCGGGCATTTCTTTAGATGAGGCCATGGAGATCTTGAATGTGGATCACTTGAAGGATGTGGAAACCATTCATAAGAACTATGAGCACTTGTTTAACGTGAATGACAAAGCTAAAGGAGGCTCGTTTTACCTCCAATCCAAGGTGGTTCGAGCCAAAGAACGGGTGGATCAAGAGATACAGTTACAAGGGAAAGTACAGGGCGAAGAAAGCCAGAAACAAGACTCCAGATGAGATCTGGAGATCCGGAATGGATTGATTGGTGGAAGCAAAACTTCGGGCTGTGATCAACTGTTTGACGATGTTAGATTGCCAGTTAGATAATGTTGAGGATGATAATGATAATAAGTATAATGATGTATACAAATGTAGCGAAGAATTGGAGGTCTGGTCCCTCAGGTTGTCTTGTTTGAGGGATTCGGACTTCAATGATGACATTAGAATAAACCATGGTATGTTCTGACGAATGTGGATAAGCCTTTTTTCCCGATTACATGCTTACATAACCATGTTACATGTATATTAAAAAGTCTATGAAAGTAACTTGTTGTGGTAAGTGGCAAAAATTGGTTTCATAGCTTTTAATTTTAGCAATTTTGGTAATTGTTGATGGCTAAGCATGTAATTTTCCATTAGTTTTTGTTCCTCAGAGCCCGGCATTTCAATCGTTTGGATTTTAGAACAGTAAACACCAACATCAATTCTTGAGCTGCTATAAAATCTTAATACTAATCACAGTCTGCACCTCCCAAACGACTTCAGTTTTCTTTTTCAGTCTTGCAATCTTTAGAAAATCATTATGGTTTGGTACTTTTACCGAAATATTGAGTATTGCAAAATGAAGATGCACATTGGGTTAAAATTGCGCATTTTTTCAGTGCCTAAGCTTCTTGTAAATTTTCTTTTCCGAAGTCCAGGTTGATTGGAATTGTGTTAAATGAATTCGGCTTCAGGGGGATAATTTTGGGAGGGATTCTCTCTAAAACTGCTGGAAAGACAGTGGAACCATTTTTTCTTCATTTCACATTCTAAATCTGAAAGGCTTACAATATTCTCTTGTGGTTGCATCATCCAAAAACGTCTTGGTGTCAAATCTGAGGTGGCGCCAGGATGGCCAGATTTTTTGGAGCGACGATGACACCTGAAGTCAAATTAATGTTAGAAAAATGCTAATTGGCAAATGGAAAATGTTAGAGAATGCTTATTTTTGAAATACAAGTAAGGAGCTGTATAGTACCTGGTATGAAATCAGTAGATGCTGGAATCTACATATTTATTTTAATTTTTGAGACTGACACAAAATGTATATACTATACTATTTAATGAAACGAGTTGAAATTATTGGAATTGAAAATTTCTGATGTGAAATAAATCATCAATGGAAAATAAAAATTTTGGTTAAGAGCCCCTTGTGGTCTGAATTTCCATTTCTTACTGAAACAATGATTGCATTAATCCAATTTTAAAATCTTTTTCATAATGGGGGTTATAGTAACACCACTTTATTTACACATATCTAAACTTATCTTTCCGCTCCCAAGACATAACCCTAACACCCAATGGAGGATGGTGAGTTCCAATATGTTATCGGGGCAATGAGCACGTTGTAGCCAAGTCCTAACCAGGTTTGTGGGAAATATTATGCTCTGATCATTCAACGGTTTTGTTTAGATCAAGGGCAAGCAGCAACCAATGGGCCACGGCCCAAATGTAGGCCCAAGGGTGGTCATTGGTGGGCCCGGGAGCTATAGGGAAGTCCAAAACAGTAAGCCCGCGAGCCATCCATAGTACTGTGCTCGTGGGCCCTAAGCTCTTTGATCGTTACTTTCTGGGCCCCTGAACCAAACAACGTCCGTTGGATGGGCCCCTGACAACATGTAATCAAACTTGGTGGGCCCTGACCCAAAAGTGGTTGCCGACCCCTGGTTTAGACGATGGTTTCAATGGAAACGATAATTTGGGTTATTCAATTTTCTTCCATGGTTATTTATTGATATAATTTAAACTGAAGATATTTTTGACTTCATCAAGTGAGGAGGTTAGAAAAAGAGTTACAAAATCAAGAAAATCCATATTTTAACTTATTTCTAAGAACTGGCCAAAGGTCGAAAAAAAGCCAAATAAGTGTTTCCTTTCTACGAACATATTTAGCAGTTTCCCGACTGCTCTACTGAAGTACTAAATTGGCTTCATACTGATTTGAAAATTGTATTTAGTTAAATAAATAAATAAATAAATAAATAAATTAGATCCATTGTTCAAAATGAAGGAATATTACGAGAAAAATGTCTTCCTAACATTTGAATCCCGAAAATTTTCGGAAGCTGAAGTGAGGAAGACGCTAAGAAGCTTAAAATACATATGTATGCTTAAATATATAATACATGACCTTCAGAGATATACATAGGTAAACATACAGAAGATCCTTCATTTACAAATGTCGTTTGTTTGCTTAAGAAAAGGCGGAAAAATTATGTCACACCAAATTTAATGACCTCAGAGACAATGCCTTTAGTATAAAAGATTCTTTGAGTCATTTTGAGACTAGGTTTTGTGGCAAAAGACTTGTGGGATCGGCTCAATACTTTCCGATCTAATGAAACGGAATGTTATGATTTGGTCACGCCACCTCTTTCTCAGTCGTTTAACGTTTACAGAACCGCTGTTGATACTAGTAGTGCACCAATCCCAACAACTCCCAGAAAGAATACAAACATACCATGTACAAAAGTGAACCGACAAGATAACCAACCAATCTTAGCTCATCCAAAGACCATGGCGGAATCCGATCAACGGGTAGCATCCGGCTCTCGACCCCTGCTGCCAGAAACTGAAGGTTTGGCCAAGACCGTGGCTTCCCACTACAATAACATTGAGGAACGCGGAGCTCAATTCCGCAAAGAGAGTCCCATATATTATATGCGCAATCTGAACAACTGGATCAAAAGCCAATTGATTAATCAGTATACGCGGAAGATTGAGCTCAAGAAACGGGAGAAAGGCGAATCTCCGGGGATTACAGTTCTGGATTTGGGTTGTGGCAAAGGCGGCGATTTGCTCAAGTGGCAAAAAGCCCGAGTGGATCACGTGGTTTGCTGTGATATCGCGGGATTATCCGTGGAACAATGCCAAGATCGATACGAGCAAAACAGGCGCAGGTTCGACACATTTCATGTAATTTATGGTTTTTGCCATTGATGGGTCTCATTGAAGACAGGATGAGTAGATTTCAATCGGAGTAATCGGTGCAGAGACCATCGTTTTAACAAACTATAATAATAGCACATTGTTTGAAAACCGTTCGAAACGACCTTATCTAGAGACCTTCAAATCATTGAAAGAGTGTTGTTTAAGTTTACATTGAATGAATTGGAAAAGCTGAAGAAGTTATGCTTAGTGCTTGAAATTTGATTTTTGTTTTTTCAACTCTGAATAATTTTTCACATCCAAACCAGATTTTATTATAGAAACCCTCTGGTCAGTAGATGTGTAAGAATTATACCTTATAGTTTTTAATGCTTCTTTTGGTTAAAAAGTTTTTTTTCCGTTTTTGCCATTTTCGATGGATTTAATGTAGAATGTACATTTGGACTGGGCTGTAAGAATTATGCTTTTTTAACTATAATTCTTTCTTTTGGTTAAGAAGTTTTTTTCCGTTTTTTTGCCATTTTCAATAAATTTAATGTAGAATGTACTAGACTAAAGAAACTAAAGGACTAGCCAAAAGAAAATGAAATATTAGGAACATTTTCGTGTCTCAAGTAGCATTAGGAAAAAATGCAACTTTTAGAAACAAATGATAAGGCTTTTGCTCAGTACTAACACCGTTACTTAGGTTTTTACTTTGAAATGTACACCAAATCAAGATATTATCTTAGTAGTAAAACCTACTCTATTTTTGATCTGGGTTTCAGAAACCGCCACATTTACTCAGCCGAGTTCCATACAACGGATTGTACGCGGGATCGCTTAATTGAAGTCTATGAAGAACAGGACACTTATTTCGATTTGGTCAGTTGTCAGTTTGCTTTTCATTACTGCTTTGAGAGTCTCCCGCAAGCCGAACGAATGCTTCAAAACGCGGCTGAACGCCTCAAAAAAGGTGGTTTCTTCATTGGAACCACTCCGGATGCCAATGATATCGTCAATCGAGCGCGAGAATTGGGCCAAAAGATCAAGAACGACCATGGGAAAGAGGTGATTCGTTTCGGTAACGACATCTTTTCCATTGAAGTACCCACGGAGTGGTACGATCAGTCCCATCAGATCCCAATCTTTGGCGCCAAATACGATTTCCACCTAGAAGGTGTGGTGGACTGTCCCGAGTTCTTGGTTCATTTCCCTACGTTGACCAAACTGGCCGAGAAATTTGGCCTGATTTTGGTGGCCAAACGAAGATTCGCCAATTATTTCCAAGAGTGCAAAAAAACAGACATGGAAGGAGAGCGACTTTTGAGCAAGATGAAGGCTTTGGAATCGTTTCCTGGACATGAAGAGCTCTCGGAAGAGAAGAGGAGCAATTATCAGCATGCCATTGATGCCTGTCAAAAGCTCAAGGAAGAACAGAACGAAACGCGATCTCCTATAATTGGCACACTCTCTCGAATGGAATGGGAAGCAGCCTCTATATATGTCATTTTTGCTTTCATGAAGATCTAAGTCTCTCGCATTAAAACTCGCTCATATTTGGAGTTGGTCTCATTGGTTTCTCAGACATTAGGCAGGTTCAATATTTATTTTTTGATTTTTCCCCTTTACTAAGGTCTTTGAGAATATTCTACAGCACGGTGATTTTGCTTGTTTGGTTCGCTAAAAACTTATCTTTTTGGACTCGATCAAATTGTTGGTCACTTAAAAAGAATGCCTTGATATCTGATGACAATTCGTAAAAAAGGCGAATATTTTTCTGAGTGATAAATGTACTAATTTCGAATAGCTTTTGGTGTACCAATCAAATTCTGAAAACATTTGACTTTAGAAAACGGTTTTACGGGTAAATTTGTTGTCAGCTTCAGTTACTTCTCGAGAAAAGGAACTTATTCCAAATCTTCATTGAAAATGAAAAATTCGTCACTTCCAGATTCCTATGGAAAAAGGAATTTTTGTTGGTCAATTTGCCCTCAACGAGTCCTCCTTGGTCCATATATATTTAAGAAAATTTCATTTTTGGTTTTGGTTTTGTTTTTATCATAATATTTCCGTGAAAAATGGAAATCTGTCAAAAAAAGGCAGTTTCATTTTTTACAAAGTTCAAAGGCCTAAAAAACTCCGGTGCCAAAACAAAACCACCTCACTTGTTCTTAATGACACGATTTTTTTGTTACAAATAGGGTGAAAATGAATAGGATTTCAGAAAATTACTTGGCCAAAGATCAAAAGGGAGCTTTTAATTTTGCAACGAAAGTATTTTCATTGCGCATATCTTGGCGCTTGCGTTTCTAAATTGAACCAAAATTTAATCCTTTAGTTGCTTGAAAATTTGTTGCAAATGCTTTATCGTTTTTTGATGAAAGGTAGCACATTTTTTGAGGACGTTAGTTAATTTTTATGAATTTAAAGGTCCTCTTTAAATTATATTTTTCTACAACCATAGATTGCACCATCAGTTTTCCAAGACCCCGTGTCATTTACTGAACTAACAGTGGTGTATCTCCCCATTTTAAAGTCTTTTATATCCATTGACCAAATCTTGCCACATTAAAAAGTGCCACATTTTGCAAAACTTAAAAAAATCGTTAACGTTTGGTCACGTTTATCTCACAAGCTAGTTCATAAACAAAATACAAAGATGAGAATACATAAACAGGGCTGCCAAAAAGAATAAGCAATGATCAAGGTGACTTGCTGCATGAATGATTTCAGTAATTTTGGGAATAAAAAACTTATTGATATTTACGATGTAATATAAAGCTATATTGAAAGAAAGAATGACCATGAAATATTTGATCTAATTCTTGAAGAGAACTTCAAAAGAGCTCTTGTCAGGAATTTCATTTGGATTTGGTCATCTAGCCTAATAGATTTTCCAGATGAAATTGATAATATTTTTTGGGGCATTTTACATAATATTGAAAGTTGCTTCCAAATTTTATTACTTAAAATAAATTTAAGCAAAAACATTCAACAAAAACAGAAAAGCGACTAGAAAATGAGGCAAAAAATCATTTAAAAAGAGGGCTAGATAAGATGTTTATTCTTCATTGATTATTTTCACTTTAGACTCTTAACATAGTGTGTAAAGAGTATTGGAGTACGAACGGTCAAAAAATAAAAATGAAATTGAAAAGTCGCACTGTAAAAAGAGAAGTTCAGTTTATATGAGAGTATTTTTACCTTTGCAATCCCGACAAGTCAGTTGTAGAAATGTCCACTCATCCGTTTTCTTGCGTGCAGATTTTTTTTTAGCGCTTCTAGAAAAAAACCTCCCCCTTTCTCTCCCTGAAGAATGCATTTCTTCCATCTAATACAGTTTCTCTCATATGACCTCATTTAGAAAGCCATTTCTGAAATTATTTCAAAAGGCGTCGAGGTCTCAATTCAAAAGGCGACAAAGGGCTTTATTTCTTTGGTAACAAGTGCGTTCCAGATCAAGATCTGAAAGTCATGGCAACACTGGTTGAGCAGTGTACATATTTCAGCGTTTTTCCATGTGTGTTCGTTCCTCGGTTCCTCCCCTCCACAATCCACCCACATGAAGTACATTTAAGTTGCAAGGAGAATGCAGGTTCAGGGGGAGAAAGATCCACTCACTCTTTCACCCCAGATCTCGGTAATTATTAGAGACCGGATCAAATAGTGGGACCAACGATAGTGTGGTATTATTTTTCTAAAGTGAACATTGATTGAGCCATTGAGCTCAACTTGGAACCTATTTTTCTGTTCCTAACTAAATAGAAAATTGGGTAATCTTTACGATTGATTTCAATGCCGTTTCATTGCAACAAATTCCGATTTTTTTTGCTTTAAATACAAATTGCAATCAAATCTAGCGTCAAGAATAAAACAAATGAAGCTAGTTTCAATTTGAATATGTGCCGAAAATTGCCTGCCAGCACTTTGAAATCAAATTGACTTTAAAGAAAATTTCCCTTAAAACCTTTGTACAATACCAATAATTTTTTTAGTCCTACCAATACCGTTCACTTTTTACCTTATGATGTTGGATCCTAGACTTATGTCGGTTACTTATGAGATTGTGTTAATTACAATTTAAGTAAAGTTAAAATCAAATCGCTATTTTATTTATGCCATAACATCTTTATACTGTCATCAAAATGACCCTAAAAATTTGACGGGTTTTTAACTTTTCGGTCATCATTATTATGAAAACATAATCAAAATCGAAGAGCACTATTTGATCGCGGCATTTTGTTTATTGAAACATTGCAAATTGCAGTGCCCAAATTGTGATGGAAAACTCTTTGAGTTTAAATGAAACTGATTATTATCCCAGTGTCATTTTATAGTGATGGACAGAAAGAGTTCTTAACCGAAACCTAACTTTCGGCCGAATTTAGATGACTACAAAATCATATAAATGTAAAATTTACTTTAAAAAATTGAATTGCTCATGTATTCGATGTTGGGCAATTGTGAATTTAAAGAAGTCAGAAACTTATGTTTCAATGTTTCAGAGGTTCATGTACAATTTTTTTTATCATTTGAACTCTATCCTTTATAGCGCACATCTGCTTTCGGTTTCGGAACCGAAAAAACCGAAACCGAAATTTCGTCCATCACTAGCATTTTACATCTATAAACTCAAAAAGTGTTCTTAGGTCTGTTGAAAACATATTATTCCGGCCCCTAATAATCCTCCTCCGGTCTAGCTTACGTGACTCTGATGGTGGAAAGTGGAAAGTGGTGGTGGATGGAACAACCGAGCCTCCCACTACATCTTGAGCTTGCCTTTCCCAGCTGCTCTACATAGTCGAGAACATCCTCAAAATCTGTCATTCGTGTGCCTTATGCCTGGCACTCACGAGGATGGGTATTTGATCCTGCTCAACAGTGCACTCTAGAGTCCAACATACAAGTCATATAAGTTAGTCCGTCCGTTCGTCTTTCCCTGAAGAAAGTTGTTTGTAAAATCGTCCTCAGACCGCGTTTGGACGCAACGTGATAAGTTCGGAGTTGATGAGGCCACGACCGACATACGTACACACCTATAAAATTTGTGTACTATGAGTGTAGAGTCTTGTCATGACTTTTGTGTGATGAGGGTCTTCAAAACACCGCTGAGATCGGTGGGGGCACGTGAACGAGAATAATCTGCTGTTCTTGCAATGCTATAGAGACTTATGTTAGGAAACAGTTCGAGAGTGAGCTTCTCATGTGAAACTGGCGCGAGTCTTGTGGAAACATCCAAGTGCCTTTAAGTCAAAGGAGGTAAGGATTATATGATAATTTTTGTAACATGTATTTTGTGCGAACAACAGCTGATTTGGACCGTGGCTTTCTAGTTCCACATGAGAGTTCTGTCAGTCTTGCGGAACGAGTTTGGGCCATGGGGAAAGAAGTCTTGATGAGACCGATTGGGGGTTTTGTTTCAGAGCTGAACGCTCTTTGTCTTTTCCCCATATCTGTTAGGACATTTCAATGGGACAGATAATTGGGCTTGGAAACAGTCCGTACCCTTTTTGAGAAGCTTGATCTTTCCGATGCGTTGATTATTTCGAAACCCGTGTCGTCTCATAATAGAAGTAGAGAGGGAGTCCAAGAAACCCAAGGTCCCAAACATGATCTAGTTCAATACAAATGAGATCGTATGTTTTCAAGAAGAATCTCGAAGTGCTTCGAGCATTAATTAGAAGCCCTCGGTGTTAATTCCGTAAAAAACTGATCTACTTGTTTCGATTCAAAGGTCTGCGAGGAAAAAAATAATGCAACGTTCGGATTGATCTTGAATCTAAATGTAGATGAGCCAATTATGCCTTCATTCAAGACCTGATTTTTGAATAGGCTTAGGTTGAAGGCGCAATTCAATCCCCGAGAGATGATCTGATTAACTTGGACATCCATTGCTTCATCCGCATTTTGGTCATTCCTTTTCATCAAAGATAAACTGAACAGATACAGAGGGGGTTTACAACCCTTGAAACTCGTCCAAGCGACATTGAGCGAAGAAAGTTAAAGGGAGGGTTTTCTTCTCAATCGGTTTGCTAGCTCCTTAGAACGAGTGACCGTTCAACAGTGCCCTGAAGGCTCTGGTTCTTGATGATGTGCCGCTCAATTTCGAGGTTAACACTGCCAAGTCTCGACCTCACCTCCGACGCTAATTGTACCTCGAGTTTGCTGGGGTGATGGTGGTCAAGCGACCGGGATTCCCCTTGCCTTACCAAGTGAAGAGAATACCGTGAAACCAGGCGTCGTTGAATTATTTTTCTTTGATGCATTTGCCCTGGGGAAGCTTTTGCCTCGTTTCCCTGGTCACTAGTACTCAGTTGTACTTGGGTTTTCGGACAGACACAATCAGATTTGGGGCTCGTTGGGTGAGTGAACAGAGGAAATTTGCCCTCAAACCCTCAAAAAGTCATTTGCCAGACACATTATGTGTCAGTGAACCTACCTCCAAGCCACTGGCAACAGGGCGGGAAAGAAAGAAGCTTTCGACGGACTTTGTGCAAATTGCACGTGGAATTTCAAGTTCTTACTCGAGAGAGCCATTCGTTTTTTTACGGTTCCGTTGTCAGTATAATTTCAACCATCCGCAATGTTAGGACTGACACTCAAGGTCAAAAGGTCCATTTGTCAGGACCAAAGAGTCTTGCTTGTTTGGAGGAATGAGGGAGAAAAACTGACAGATCAAAGGAACTGCCAAACGATCTCATCTCTCATTGGAAAATAATTCTCTATCTCGTCTCTTTTTTCTTGTTCCAGCTTCAAAGACTGAATAAACATGGAAGCAGGCATAGAAGATGTGGCCAAGTCTTGGCTCATTGATCCCGCGTGGCAAAAGGTGTTCAAGCACACTTTCGACGTGGTCGAGGACTACATCAGCTATCTCTTGATCACAGCAGGGGCTCTTGCCCTCAGTGTGAGGCTTTTGGACACAGTGGGGAGTGGGGATCTTCAGTGTATGATTGTGGGCGTGGAGAATGCCACCCAAGCCAGTTTAGGGCCTTATCCAGCGGGTGGAACCCTTGGCCTCATCAACTATGCGCAAACGGAGCAGAAATGCATTGATGCCGCCTTGTCGCCGTTCCGTCAGCATTTGCCATTCATCATGCTCATGCAGACTTTGGTGCTCCTAATCGTGGAGAAATTCACCTTCAAGATTCCGCACATTGCCCAGAAAGTGGAGCGGTTTTACAAGAACATTGTGGACGAATCGCTCTTTGGGAAAGACCCCGATGTGGCAGAGGATATGACAGATCCCAAAACGAGTACAGAAGCCATTTCTAGGCGACGCCAAAGGAACGAGATCTGTATGTCACTCAAACGGAGCAGTATCATCCATCACGTGTACTTGGTCAAGAACTTTGTCGAGATTCTCATTTGTATCCTGTTCTTGTGCATTAATCTCAAGCACGCGCTTCTACCTCAAGAGCCCAATTCTCGGTGTGGGATTGCGATTCAGGCCTTCCCAGGGATTGTGGACGAGAATGGGCTCATCTATTTTCAGTGTCGTGGCAAGAAAATGGCCTTCTTCAATGCAGCTCTGTGGGTGCAGATTGTATTGCTCGTGCTGCATCTTCTCATGTCACTGGGTGCTATGGTTTGGTGCTGGAAATTCCGTCCCATATCAAGATTGCTTCAGACTATCAAAGAATCTCAAGACGAATCCGAGCTGGAGATAATCAAAGAGGATGATGGAGAAGACTTCCTTTTTCTATTTGATTTACTGTCCCATAGCTGCGGGATCGAGTGCACCCTGCGGGTTCTCACCCACTCCGACGATACTTTCTATCGCATCTGTCGCCCCAAGATCAATTGGAAATCTCACCTCAAGTTAGAGGAGGACCGCGTGAAGGTCACGTGGAAGAGGGCCGACATTGAGAAATGGCTCTTGGCCGGGAGTCAGGACATCAAAAACCAAAACAAGATCACGATTGACTGCTACGAGGTGACCATCTTTCCAGCGGAATCCGTCAAGAACAGCCAGACGGTGGCTCCCAAAGGCAAAGACGCCAAAAATGATGAGTATAGTGCGTGGTTCTTTGACCTGAACGGAGGGCGAACCGAGTACGTCATTACGATTGCCTGCATGATCGGCAAGTCAAGGATGAAGGGCCAGAAAGTGGTCACGAATCTCATGCCCTACAGTCCGGAGAAACCCAAGACCGGGATGCTTCGCATGACTGGCACCAATCAAGTAGAAATCTTTTGGGATCCTCCCAAGGGCGAATTTGCCAAATACACCCTGGCCGTGGACCATCTCCGCGACTCGTTATCGCCCTTTGGCTCGGATATCGGATCTGTTCACTCGCACGCCAGTGATTTCTCAGTGGGCGAGAATGTTCGCAACCTTCAGAATCTCAAGTGGAGCCTCACCTCCTACACAATTCTCGGTTTGGATCCTGGGGAGCTGTACAAGGTGGAGTTGAAGAGCAAAACCGGCAATGTGACTTGTCGATCCCCGATTCAAGAGAACATCATGACCATGCCCATTCCGGTCAAGGGTCTCATGATCAGTCAAGTCAAGTCTGCGTCTTGCTTGATCCAGTGGCTCAGTCCTAGCGGTCATTCCTGCTTAAAAGGCTATCAAGTAGACGTGACATTGCAGGATGGGAAACTCTTCAAAAGTGCCACCGTATCCAAAAATACATGCGTCTTACGGATCAACGACATGATGTCTGCCACGGATTACGTGGTAAGGGTCACCACACTCTGCGTTCACATGGATCAACGGACCGAGAGTGTCCCCGTGGAAATGTCCCTAAGTACTTTGCCTGAGCCCGTGAATAATATCCGCATCGAAAATGTCACCCACAACTCGGCCGTTATCAAGTGGGACTCGGTGACCACTTTCGGCGCTCTGAATCCCTCCAATTGCATCTACAATCTGACCATCCAATGCCACGATATCGACTTCTTCTTCTGTGTCGACGTCGGTGGAGACAAGAATCAGTACCTTCTCTCCAAATTGCCCGACCCTCAGGGTTCAGGCAGAAAGTTCAAGGTAGAGATGCGGGTCTCCATGTTGACGGTACAGGAGATTGAAGTCCAATCCGAAATCGTCGAGGAGGATTTCTACACGCCTCCAGTCAAGCCCACTAATGTGAGGGTGGATTCGAAGAAGAACGAGATCATTTGGACCCCTTCTGAAACGACAAGTGTCACTGGGTACAGGGTTCGATGGAGGGCGGATGAGGATGGTGGCAAAGCCCAGGAGATTATTGTGCCAGGCAATTCCGTCATTCTTCCAGATGTCAAACCCAACACCTTGTACAGACTCAATATTTTCGCCATGGTGAACTTTGGCGGGCGACTCCTTTTGGAGTCCAAGGAACTTCATGAAAAGATTGAGTTAGATGAGAATGGGGTTATGAAAGTTCATGACGACGATCCAAGCTGACCACAAGAACCTTCGTCCAGATATATTTCCTGAGGAAACAAGAAAAAAAAGAATCGTGTCAATGGAAAGATACTACAATTTTTATCCAATGTTATCTCCTTAATTTAGTAAGCCGTTGTTTCGAAGTATTTTCATTGTCCCTTAGATGTGAATAAAAGCAGTCCCCCGTTCCTGGGAGGTTGAGCGTCATTTTTTCCTGTGATTCCGTCTAATTTCTTAAGCAAAACTTGCCATCTTCTGTAAACAGGAATGTTGTCCACGCTCGAGAAAAATCCATTAACGGAAGTCAAATGTTATCGTTCCTAAGCAGACTTCTTGCCGTTTTAGCCGATAATTAATGACAACAAACCCTTGAATTAACTTTTGGTACATTTCTCCCCTAGAAACACGAGCCGGAGAACAAATTCCAAAATTATCTCCCAAGCATGACCGATTTTTAAGGAACTTTGAAAGCAATGCATTTCATCTCTACCGAGAACGGCAGACATTGGAGATTGTCGAGGACTGAGCGTATGTATGTACTTTCCTCACCTCACCTCCAGTCCACAGAAAACTGCCTTCCTCACCTCTGTCACTGAGGTTTATGAGTAGGAGGTCTCGGTCGCTCTTGACTCAGGGAGTTCTCCGAGCTCACTTGCATTGAGGTACAAGAGCGGATCGCACTGTTTGTAGTAGGGAAAGATAGAATAAGTTGCCTGAGGAACAGGAGAACAACGGGTGCCCAAGTTGCAGTCATGGATCGGGTTGAAACGAGATGAGTCGTCCAAGTTTGTCCTTCTTCTTGGCATCCTCAAAAACATAACAACAGCAACCTCGACCTGAGTTCGACTTTTTTTCCGACAAAGCGGTGAGTGTCAACATTTTCTATTTCTTTGGAAGCGGCATGGAGGTTGTAATTTTGGGATCAATATTTGCTTGGGAGAGCAAACGACACCTATGTTGTAAGCCTGTTGAGCACATGTTTTGGGAGATAATAGTGTTTGGTTTATGAAGGTTAAAAGGCGCAATGAAAGGTGGCTGAATCGCTTAAAATTTGATGAAAATAGAAATATGCTGTTTGAGCATTTCCTTGCACCGAGATGGAATGTGAAATATTCCTTGAGAGAGGAGCACAATACGAAAAAACGTTACTGAGATACAAACCATGAATGACTGACTCAACTCAACAGGATTTCACAAAAAGCAGGTCAGAACAGAGACATGTCCATTTCCGTAAAAACGTACTTTTAGTGTCAAAAGGAAGTTTTTATACCATCGATCACATTTCTGTACTATAATTTTTCTTTCTGAATCATCTTATGAATAATAACAGCGACTTCAAGCGAATCGGTTTGAGGTTGTATCAATCTCATGCCCGTGAAATACAAAGACTCGCAATTTTTCCTAAATCATATATCGGGAATTGCTAAGAGGACAAAAGTTCTTCTGATATCGAGTACACTTAAAAAGGCCCAGATAAACTCAGACTAAGATAAATCGAAATTGATTGACTCACCGAAAATATAACTGCTTATCCAGTGACGAAACTTTCACTTAAAGAAGCTTCTGCTTCTTTCCTAATAAGAAGCTCCTACATTCTGCAAATTTTTGCTCTCCGTATTTTTAGGCAAAAAAAATTGTCAAAGTTACAATCAATGTGACTTCTTACCTTTAATGTAACTTCTCTATGTCTGATTTCACATGCTCAATTTCTTTTAAATCTAGTAGTCAATCTATCCAAGGATGATTATTCTCCAAATGGATGAATCAGATCAATGATGAAACAAATTCATTTTCACGTTTTCTCTTGTCATATTGTAAAATTGTAGGGGAGACTGAATAATGACACTCCTGTTTGTCAGCATTTTTCCATTCATGTTGCTTCTTGGGGAGACAAGGTTTTGAAATCAGGGGGGTACCAACTGGTTTTATACCCACTCTCAGGCCTTAAACGTAGGCATGAAATGACAAATGAGCATTCCTTTATCATGTCTCCAAATAAAGTGGCACATATCCTGCATCTCATCTGTCTTCACCTTGGCTCATTTCTTCCACGTCGAACTCGATTTTGATGAGGTTTGCAAGATAGAAGAAGGCCTTCTCCATCACTTGAAAATCTTGCATGCCAATTGTTTTTATAGCTGATGTAAAAAATGTGGCCAAAAGTTGGCCTCGCTCTCGCTTGGAGTGGTAGCAATTACCGATTGGCATGAATACTAGGTATATAACTTGAAGGCAAGGCATTGCATGTACTTTTGAGTAAGGAGAGCTGAGAGAGGAAACATCGTCGCCTCAAATTATGGGGGTTCAGCATCCATCTTCTCAGAAAATGGGCTACACCAACCAACACAATTGGGCAATGAGATGAGTCTACCTGGAGAATCCCAACTGATGAAGAAGCATCGCTTTGGACAGACGATTTAGGTTCACTGCGTTGTTGCTTTGGGATGTTTTCGAAAAAACTTACAAGCTAGGCAATGAAACCTCGATCGAATCACTAGTAATGTTGTAAGAAAACGACAGAAAAACACGAATGAAGAAGCTTGCTGTGAATGCTGTCAACTATCTTTTCACAAAATGTCATTCTATTTAGAATGATAAAAGCTTCCAATATGGAGAAAGTTCACGTTTTCAGAAAAAATCATCAGCTTGGAATCAAACTAAGATTTAAGGCAGACTCAAGTAAACAGAGATCGATAGTGCGATTTTCATGACACATTCTAGAAATAAAAAAAAAGTTATGCTAGGTCAAACAATCAAAGACCTATTGCAACCCTGAGGCGCCTCATTATTTGGCTTTCACTCCCAAAGCTGTCATTACACGAAACGATTTACATCGAACTTTAAGACAAACTTCGACATCACAGATGTAAAACCTCCTTACAAGCCAAGGGGAAAAAGTGTATCTAACTTCGAAGTTTGTCACGTACTTTGATCTAAAATGTGTCGTGTAAATGAGCCTTTAGCTAAAATTTTGCCAAAGTTCCAAACCTAAAATGAGAAAATAAGATTCCCTTACCATTCAGGGCCCAAACCCTGGCGCCTTAAGACTCCTATGAGTATAATTACACAATGCATCCGTCATTCCAAAAAATACCTCCAATTGAAGAAATCTACATCGAGCAATAATTCAGTCTTTCCTTCTGTGCAAGTCTGTCTAAAACACAGATTGGCAAACAATTAAATGATGATACCCTGTTAGAGAACTCACACAAAAACAATATGTGGTTGCCTTTTTTTCAATCTTGACCGTCCTTTTTCGTTTCTGTTGGATTTTGAAAATGTTACTCCTATTTGCCAATTTCGTAGGATTTCCCATCTATTGCCAGATAAAAAAACCTTCAGGCTGAGTCCGTGGTGTGATGAAGTTCGGAGTTACTACCTGCTGTCATGGATTTTTCTTTGAGAGCATTTTCTATCTATTTTTTTGAGTTATTCCGCGTTCCCTTCTACATAAAAAACAGATTGATCATAACTAAGGCTGAGCCTGGGCATTTTTTGCAAGCAACAAGTTTCTTGATGTCCTCTAAAATTCAGACTTATAGAACACGTAATGAGAAAATGAGAAAATGAGAACCATTTTTTATTTATTGAAAAAGCACTTGGGGCATTCTAGATTGATTTACCAATGGCCGGATATGGAATTTGACGCACATAACTTTCATTTGTGTATCGTGCCTTTTTGGATAATTGGTTCTTTTTGCGTTTTGATGCTTTTTGGATCATAAAAAATAATCGTGCTATAACACAAATACATTTAGTTGCCTTTACGATTAAACGTGTGTTTGTAAAGCGTATTCCTAAAAAAACTGCAAGACCGAGTAAAGTCCTAGGTTCGATTCTCCTCCTCAACCTTTCTCAAGGAAACTTTGGACGTTAGTACATGAGACATGCATTTCATGCTGATGAAAGGGAAGCTTACTTTTTGTTTTTACCTTTATCAGTCGTCGCAATGTCTATGTATTTAATCGAGCTAGCTATGTTTAGTGGTATGAATTTAGAATAGAGCAATAAGTGTCTAATACCTTTCTCAAGGAAACTTTCGGACCTTAATACACGAGACATGCGTCTTTATCAGTCGTTGTAAGTTCTTTGTTTGGCATGGAACACTAGAACTACTCCCAAATATGATCCATAGATCACTGAAGTGATTCAAAGGATCCTTGCACAATCACACCAAAAGCCAATATTACAAAACTATGCGATTCCCAAAAAAAATCATTGTTTATGCATTATGAACCCTCAAATCTGCATTTCGAAGGATATTATGTTACTCCTTATTTTCCCTTTTCTCAAGTCTTTTTGTTCAACGATTTGTAAACAATTAAAACAATTTGTAAGCGCAGTAGGCTTGCGGGGATTCTGGGGCACGCATTTCATTATCTCTAGAATTTTCTGGTGCAATTATACGAGTGTTGGAAAAGTCTTGCATCAATGGTATCAGCTAAAATATATATAATAATGGGTCTACCAAGGAATTCGTGATTGCAGATCTGTATTATTTCGATTTCCTTGATCGCAAACAGGAATATTTGTTTGTTCTTTCACATTACAACATTATAATTTTTGAACTTTTATTTCTCCTTTGTTCTTTGAGGCCAATCCTTCTTTTTGATTAAGGAGTCACTTCAAAAACACGGATTGGGCCTTATTGTTTTGTCTTTGGTCCAAAAGTGGAACAAAAACCGTACAAACTCAAATGAAACAAGAATGCTGATAGAGCCATATATTGTAAATACAAGTTATTTGCATGAAATTCCCCTACCACTGACTGCTTTTTAAAAGACATGTCTTATCCTTCCTTACCAATCCTTAGCTTGGTGAGCCCTATTACGTATATTTGAATGATAGACTCAGTAAAGTTGCTGTCTTGGGGTTCATTCTTTGTGGAAAATGTCCAAAAAGAACACACCAAACAAGTGATGCTAGAGGAATATTTAATGGATCCAGTTTTAGTAAAAAAGGCATGAGAGTCAATGCCTTGGGTTTTACTCGGGTTACTTGGCAACTGAGAAACACAATCTTGAGACTGAATCGCTTAAGTAGAAGTGTTTTTACAGCGAGCCCCTTGATTCGATTACCATGGCTGGGTATTAGAAAATAAAAGTTGAACATTGGTAGTAAAATTTTTCTTTTTTAAAGGTATTCAAATCAATCAGGTGTTTCATTTTTTACATCATGATTTTTCAAGATAATTTGTGTACCTAAATCTAAGACCAAGATTGCAACCAAGATTGCATTGTAAATGGTTCAACGAATCACTGTTAAGTAGTTGGTAGAATTCCAAAGATATTTGAGACCAGATTTAAGGTTTAGGGATAATGCCACATTTGAATTTGAGTTCTAGTAATTAGGTCACGGACCAAATTTTGAAGTAATGTCACTTAAAACATTCTTTGACAACAATTGTTAGGCTCAAGCGGGTCACGGGTTGTCTTAACAATTGGTCATGTCTATTTTGCCGTGGAATTTTCAATGGCTATTTTTGAACAACATTCTCCAAGGGCGAAAACAGACTTGGTTAAGCCATATAAAATAATGCCTCAATAGAGTTCGACAATCTTTTAGGTACCATGAGACCACCTTAGGAATGGAAAATTCAGAAGGTTGTTTTCTGATGTATTTTAAGTGACTTTATATCTTTTTTTAGTCGTGACTTAATTAATAGAACTCAATTACTTGTGCAGCATTGTCTCTTCATCTCAAAACTAGTCTCAATTGTCTTTAGAACTTACAAATGACTTCTCCAGCTCAATTAAGCACCGTGGGTGCTCTGACTATGAATGACTTTTTAAGTCCAAATGCAAGTTATTTGCGCTTTTTTCGACATTTATTTACACTTTCAACCCTTTTCTGCACTTTGTTTTGCACTTTTGGGTACATTTTTATGCAACTTTTGGGAACTTAGAGGGTAAATTTATTTGCACTTTCTGACTGTCCCTAGCACAGGGCGGATATACGGAAATTTTTGCAGGACGAGTTACAGTTGTTGAAGAGCAAAGTTTGCACGTTGAAACTTGATATTTCCGAAGATTATTACCTAAGTTGTGCCCAAACAAAATTCCCTTCATGCCAAAGTTGTGTTCGTTTTGAAATGTTAATAAATTATTTATTTAAATTATTTATAAATTATTTATAAATTATTTATGTGATTAAATAATGTGAAGTTAACGTGCAGAATCAAGCCTCTGGTCTGACAGGTTATTCTTGACAGGCCCTGACCACTTGGGGCATTTGGAGGCTGGACAAATGACCATGACTTCAACCCTACAAACGAACTTGTTTGGGCACAACTCCTTAGCAAACGTCACAACCAAAGGTCAGCTGAGGCCTGAAAATTGTCCAACAAATCGTTAGCCGAGTCTGGCTGAACATACCCACTCTGGAACTCTGTGGTCCCTAATATTGACTCAATGAGTAAACTAAAGTTAAATAACTAGCGCCCACCTCTTCCTCTCTCTGATGGAAAAGAGTTCAGCAGAAGTCTGTTATTCCTCCTTGATCAAAAACACACATTAAAAGTCTTCCAACACTTGTGGCATTCATGTTATTGGTTTCTTCAAACGAACAATTAACTGCTTCGAGGTTGCGCGATCGCTTTGTCATGTACATTTCCCCGCGAAAGCCCTAATTTATTTCTTCTTTTCCGCAGAAAAACCAATAAACTAATCAAATTATGGATGGAGGGATGGAGAAGGTGGTGAACTCGTGGCTCATCGACCCAGCTTGGCAGAAGGTCTTTAAGCACACTTTGGACGTAATCACGGATTATGTGTCTTATGTCTTGGTCACTGTCGGGGCTGTGGCCTTAAGTGTGCGACTCCTTACAACTGTAGGAACTGGTGACCTCGTTTGTCTGATTGTAGGCGTCAAAGATGCTGAAATAGGCACATTGGGAGCGTATCCAGGGGGTGGAACCTTGGGTCTCATCTCATATGCTCAAACTGAACAGTCATGCATCAATTCCGTGTTTTCACCGTTTAAGGAGTATCTCCCGTTCATCATGCTCTTACAGACATTGATTTTGGTGATAGTGGAAAAGTTTACGTTCAAAATTCCACGAATTGCGCAAAAAGTGGAGCGATTCTACAAGAACATTGTGGAGGAATCTCTCTTTGGAAAAGATCCCGATGTGACAGAAGATATGACGGACACTAAAACAAGTACAGAGGCCATTTCCAGGCGAAGACAACGCAACGAGATTTGCGTCTCATTGAAAAGAAGCAGTATCATTCATCGGGTATATATTGGTAAAAACTTTGTCGAAATTATTCTGGGGATTATCTTCCTCTTGGTCAATTTGAAACATGCCCTTTTGCCTATGGATCCTAATACAAGATGCGAAGTCGAGATCCAATCGTTCCCCGGGATTGTCGATGAAGAAGGAACAGTGCTATTTCAATGCCGGGGCAAAAAGATGGCATTTTTTAACTTGGCTCTTTGGGCCCAGGTTATCTTGATCGGGATCCACGTGGTCCTCTCCTTTGGGTCCCTCATCTGGTGCTGGAGATTTAGATCTGTGACAAGACTCCTCAAAACCATTGAGGCCATGCAAAAAGATTGGGAGCCGGATATCGTAAGTGGCGTCGAAGGTGCAGACTTTTTGTTCTTGTTTGATTTACTCTCTCACAGTTGCGGTATCGAATCTACCCTCAGGGTTTTGACCCATTCCGATGATACATTCTACAATATATGTCGACCCAAGATCAATGCTAAGGACTTTCTTCACCTTGAAGAGGATCGTTTAAAAGTAACTTGGAGACCGGCCGACATTGAAAAATGGCTCCATAATGGAAAAAGGAAAAGCAACGCTGAGAAAATTATCACCGTTGATTGCTACGAAATCACCATTTTCCCTGCTGAATCCGTAAAGAACTCTCAATCTGTGGTCCCCAAAGAGTTGGGATTAGAAGGAGCTGAATACTCGGCCTGGTTTTATGATCTCCAAGGAGGTCGAACGGAATATGTTCTCACCGTCGCCACAATGATTGGAAAATCTCGAATGAAAGGAACCAAAATTATTACAACACTCATGCCCTATGGCCCCGAGCGTCCCAGAACTGGAATGCTGAAATCAGCTGGCACTCATCAAGTTGAAATATTTTGGGATCCCCCCAAAGGTGAATTCACAAAATATACATTGAGCGTGGAGCAACTGAGAGATATGTTCTCCCCGATTGGATCAGAATTTGGATCCATGGTTTCCACTTCCAGTTTAAACTCAACTGGAGAGACAGTGCGAAATCTACAGAATCTCAGTTACAAGCTCACAAACTACACAATCTTGGGTCTCAAACCTGGGGAATTGTACAAAGTTGAGCTTGGCACTAAAACTGCAAACGTGGCTTCTCGACAACCCATTATGGAATATATTCTCACGAAACCTCTTCCGTTGTCCGGATTAACCGCCAGTGACATTCACCCAAATTCTTGCGTAATCCAATGGTTCAAGCTCCACGGTCACTCTTGCCTGAAAGGATTTCACATCATCTTGACTACTAATGATGGCAAGACCTTCAAGAATATCACCATTCCGAAAATGGTCAAATCCTTCCGTTTCACGGATCTCGCACCAAGCACGGATTATGACTTCCACGTGACCACATTGTGCGTTAGCGGCGAAAAACGAACTGAAAGTGAACCTGCCGTCCTTCCTTTTAGTACCCCTCCCGAGCCCGTGAATAATTTGCGGCTAGAAGCGGCTTCATCCAATTCCCTACACGTCAAATGGGATCCTGTGACAGCACTCACGGCCAGTTTAGCCTACAATCTAGCAATTGAGTGCAAGGAGATCGAATACAGCTTCAGTGTCGACATTACCGGAGACAAGTCACAGTATATGTTCTCAAAGCTCCCTGATCCTGATGGAAGTGGGCGGAAATATCAGGTCTCCATTCGAGTCTCTCTTCTGACCTTCAAGGAGAACGAAATCAAAAGCGAGACCTCCAAGGACTATTTTTACACACTACCCATTAAGCCCAGTAATCTGCGTGTTGGATCCGAACCAAACCAGATTGAATGGACGAAATCCCCAACCGCGACTGTAGAGAGCTACAGAATCAGGTGGAAAACGGAGGAAGAAGCCCCGATCAAACTGGAGGCCACTGTCGAGGACTGCAGTTATACTTTTGAGGATCTCCGACCTGGGACTGTTTACCGAGTAAATATCTACGCCATGGTCAGGACCCTGACTGGTTTTGTTGAGAGTAAAGAGCTCCATGAGAAGCTTGTGGTCGATGAAAACGGCCAATTATTTCTCTATGAGGATGAAGAAGGAAAGAACTAAAGTCTCGGATCAAGCACCCACCGACTGATTCTTGTTAATATGTGAACCTGATTCATATTTTTGTATGAACGTTGTAAAACCTAGTATACTCGCTAATCACGCAAAAGCGGTTTGTATTCATCATTTCAAGTTCGATATCGATTTAATGTTTTCATTCACACATTGAGGGCCTTCTTTGTTTAGTTCTGGTTGGATGATGGTAAGTTTTACTTCATTAAATTGGTCGACCCAGTCAGCCAACGGGCAAATGGTTTGAAATTGTCACGGTCTCATTGGTCGATTTAACAGAAACAGGTTAATGCAAATTAAACAATAGAAACCGGACGTTAAAACAAGTGCAATGATGTGTTGGACGTACTTCGAGACACCAAGTCAAACCGCAAGAAGTGTGATTAAAAATAACTTTAAAACGTACGGCGGAGCGTTTGCTGTTCACAAAGGTCATTGGAATCCAGCCCATCATTTCTTTGAAAATTGAATGACGTGAGTCCCTTTCTGATACTTTCAAAATCCAGTTCAATCCGCTCTACGAGGAATCTGGTAAAATAAGCGTTGGAGCGAACTCTCCAGTTGCATGACTCAGGTCGTTGGTTAGTTCATAACGGAGAACCTGGAGGGCTTGAAGTGCATGGAACAAGGGCCTCTTATCGAAAGACGCAACTTCCAAAGCACATGATAGATTTAGCTGGCCCGCTTCAACGGCAGATGTCCACCTCCATGCAGAACATTCACGGGAGGGTTTGGGCACTTGCAAGTACTGTTCACTCAAGGGGACTAGGACTAATCATGCTGTACGTAAACAACTGCAGAGTTTGGAGGGAAGGTGTATTTTCTGTCCATACCTGACTCTCCTCTCCGTTCAAAAAGTACTCACTTACACTCTATCCCTCATTTCTTGGAGATATCTAGCCATAGCAGTTGTTCGATATCATAACTCTCGATTTGAAACGCGACAAACGTGTTCGACAACGACCGCAAAGTGAAAATCCATCTAGGCGGTAAGTTTTGCACATGCCAGTCTCGTCAGGAAAAGAATTTGAAGTTCTACTTATCAGTTGAGCCGTTTCCAAACATAAAGAATCAACGAGTGCAGTGCTCTCTCTGGTTTATGGAACATGCTGCAAAGAACCCCAATCAAGGAGCAAAATTGATTCAAGTAAAGCATCAAACTTCTAAATTTCACCATTGCTGCATGTCTTAGAGTAATTCTGGCCATTTCTTGCGTGTTCAAAGTTTTTAGTGAAAGATTTCAAACACTCAGTGAACATAGACTATCTCGAAGGGTGAAAAATCAAGGTATTTTGGCTCACTTCTGGAATTTTACCAAACCGTAGCTTAAATTAGTGAATTGCGCGAGAAAAATCTGAGAGCACTGTAGTAGTGAGTATCTATGTTGCTATCAATAATCCAATTATTTGTGGCGCCAAAATAAGAGGTTGATGAGAAAGCTTGCATGTGTGCCAACGAGCTGGCATTTGGAGTGGTTGCTTTCTTCATATGGCTTTGACTAACGACCAAGATGGTTAGAAAGGAGAGTGCGATTGTGAACGTATTATGCTGTAAATGCTTTCCTTGTCTATTGTACCTTTTGCTCAAGCCTGAAGTTTTATCGCATTTCAGGACGATGATTTAAGAAGAAGTTGCCTCACTATCGGCGGTCACCAATTGCAACATCCGCTCAGCTCTAGTTCGGATTTGGACGAGTTCGACATTACTATCGCATAATGAGTATTGAAGAGATCGCCAAATCTTGGCTCTTGGATCCGTCTTGGATCAAGGTGTTCAAACATACGTTTGACGTCCTTGAGGACTATGTGAGCTATGTATTAGTGTCCGTGGGCGCCATTGCCCTCTCAGTGAGGTTATTGACCACTTTAGGGACAGGTGATCTTATGTGCATCCTCATCGGTGTGCGTCACAACAATGAAACCTTGGAAGATCTCGGCCCATATGCGGGTGGCGGAACCATCGGTATGATCAATTATGCCCAGACCGACCAGAGATGCATCCGTGAGGTCTTCACACCATTCATGGAGTACTTGCCCTATCTGATGCTTTTGCAAACACTCATCCTGATTGTGGTGGAGAAGTTCACCTTCAAGATTCCGAGGATTGCACAAAAAGTGGAGCGGTTTTACGCCAACATAGTGGAACAGTCCTTATTTGGCAAAGATCCCGATGTTGCCGAGGACATGACGGACCCTAAAACGAGTACGGAGGCTATTTCTAGACGGAGGCAAAGAAATGAGATATGCGTCTCACTGAAACGCAGTAGCATCATATATTCCGTGTACATTGGCAAGAACTTTGTCAAAGTGTTCTTGGACATATTTTTCCTGACCGTGGATATCAATTATACCCACGAGGGTACGAGATCCTCCGCAGCTTGTGTAATAGAGATTGAAGACTTTCCCGGAATTGTGGATGGACCAGGATTGGTACATTTCCAATGTAGAGGCAAGAAATTGGACTTTTTCATGATTGCCTTGTATACTCACGTTGTTTTGCTTGGCCTACATCTCCTGTTGTCGTTGGGAGCCATCGTGTGGTGTTTTGGTTTCCGATCCGTATCCAAGCTATTGACCACAATTGAGAACACGAGGAAGGAATGGGAGCCAAGTATCGTATCAAAACAGGATGGATCCGACTTCTTGTTTCTCTTCGATCTTTTGGCACATAGTTGTGGGATTGAGTCAACACTCAGAGTACTGACACACTCTGACGACACGTTTTACGAAATTTGTCGGCCAAACATGGCATCCCCTCAAGATCTCCAGTTGGAAGAGGACAAACTAAAAATTACATGGGAACCCGCAGACATTGAGAGATGGCTTCATAGTGGTAAACATGGAGCACGAATCTCGAGTTCCATTGAAATCGACAGCTACGAGGTGACAATATTTCCAGCAGAAACTGTGAACAACTCTCAAACGGTCTCCGCAACGAAGTTCAAAAACAAACCCGCATACTCAGTTTGGTTTTACGACCTTATTGGAGGCAAAACTGAGTATGTGATTACAATTGCTTGCATGATTGGAAAGTCGCGAATGAAGGGCGAAAAGGTGGTCACCACCTTGATGCCCTATGGACCTGAAAAACCTAGATCTGGCATGCTGAAGTCATCGGGCACCAATCAAGTGGAAATATTTTGGGACCCACCCAAAGGAGATTTTACCAAGTATACCCTAATGATTGAAAAGATCACTGATGACGTGAAAGACAAAGACCAAAACAAAGAAATCGTCACGGACAATCTACCCATTGTACGGCTAAATTCGGGCAGGTCAAGAGAAACTCTACCTGATGGTAGCGCCTATTTTGACAAGTCCAATCTCCGGCACATGGAAAACCTCAGCGCAAAATTGACAGAGTACACAATTTTGGGATTGGATCCAGGTGACAAGTATAAAGTTCAGCTTGGGACCAAAACTGGCACCGTCTCCACCCGTCAATACATCTATGATACAGTTATTACCCGTCCAGCTCAGGTCTCTGGCTTATTGGCCAGGGATATCAAGAATACGTCCTGCATAATTCAATGGTTCAGTCTTGAGGGGCATCCATGTCTGAAAGGCTTTCAAATCCAAGTAAAGACCCATGATGGCAAAGAGTTCAAGAGTGTGGCAGTGCCGAAGAGTGCCAAGACTTTCAATGTGTATGGGATGTCCCCTAGCTCTGACTACGACGTCAGCATTACAGCCCTCTGTGTTTACCAAGATCGCAGGACACAAGGTGACCCAACCACAATCCCTGTGACAACTCTGGCTGACCCTGTGAAGAATCTCCGCATGGAAAACTCGACCCCGAACTCCATCTTTGTGAAATGGGATGCTCCCACGGGAGTCATGAACCCTCAGAATGCCAAGTATAAAATCACCATTTCAGCGCCTGAACTGGAATTCTCCCAAACTGTAGATCTTAGCGGAGACAAGACGCAATACAATTTCTCCAAACTTCCCGATCCAGAAGGCTCAGGCCACATGTTTAAGATTGACGTTCAAGCCTCCATTTTGACAATTCGAGAGCACGAGGTAACCAGTGACCCCTCCACGTTGAATTGTGCCACCCTGCCGCACAAGCCCAGTGGCTTCAAAATCGGAACGAGGCCATTTGACATTGTTTTCACTAAATCTCCTACCCCTACGGTGTCCTCTTACAAAATCAAATGGAAGTCCATTGAAGAAGGATCCAAACCAGAGGAAACCATTATTCCCACATCTCAGTCTGAGGAACAACACTTTAAGCTGAAAGGGCTCACTCCAAATCTAGTTTACAAGGTGAATGTTTACGCACTCGTCACTCTGCCCAACGATGTTGTCCTGGAGAGCAAAGAGCTCCATGAGAAAGTGATCCTAGATGAGGCCAGCAAGGAGCTCAAAGTATTTGTTGATGAAATGTAATAATACAAATATGTACTTGTGTATAGCCACCTCACCAAAGATGCTGCTTGAGCATGGTACAATCTCTAAAGTTTACATTGACAATTGTGATTGATTTATACATTAATTCAGAATTGTATCTGGCCATTGGATATTTTTGCAACCATAGATTCGGTGCAATAAATATGTAAAAACATGAACTAGACTTGTTGGTTTTAAACTTTGTTAATAGTTTTCGGCTGATCCTTTTCTTCGAAATTCTTCACGACAAAAGAGACAAAAAGTTTTTTGGAAAAACCTTTTTATATTTGGTCCCAAAATCAGACTTCTAAACAATTTTTTTTTCAACTGTAGTAAAAAAATTCAAGTTTTAGTCATAATTTCGTACCCAAAACTATACAATACCATTCTGCGGCAAAATAATTTTATTGTTCAAAAAATAATGATAATGATAATCTTTATTGCGAGATATTTCTCATTGGATACAATAATACGATACATGAAGTTCGGATGTATAGAGAGTACGTTTAATCTTTTTTATGAATAAGTGTACAGAGGGGTTCATTTGGGTTTGGTTTGGCGCCAATCGAGGCGAGAGTATCCACTACTCCAACTGCGCTACAACCATCTCCCCTGGAAATGGGAACACTAAAAACGAGTTACAGAAGAGATGACAGGTGTACACTTGGTTAAGCTTAGACCACGTAATTCGCCGGTTCATGGGTTCGATTCAAGGAGGTGAGCAACCATTGGACTCTGCCCAGTCACCACTCATCAGGTTCTTTTTGGTGTTCCATTGCTTGGTCCAACTTAAATTTGAAAAGCCTCCTCCCCAAAAGTAAGTATTGTTGGCCCTAATTATAAAGCCGATCCGTTGAATCAGTGCTTCTAAACCCAGAATGGTCCTATTTAGTTACCAAAGAAATCTTTGAAAGTCACCTAATATTAACTCATTTTTTGACAACAATTTGGCCTTTAGAAATGTGTTAAAAGGCCATCACACCTAGCGTGAAAGGGATAGTGGGAGAATTTGGAGGGGACTCAGCTTAAATTGTTCAACCAAATCCCTTTCGCTCAATATTTCGTCACAGTCTGTCCCAACTAACATCTTTGAGAAAAACAATTAAACAATGTGTGACCTCAAGACTACCATTTAAACTCATCGCCGTTTTGTCTCTTTTTATAACGACAAAAAAGATTTCCATACTTATCATAATCCAATTTTGGAGACAAATTTGATGTTGATGCATTGGAATAAACCAATAATACTGACATTATCCTTTCTAAGACCAGAGGGCGCTTTTATGGCGATTTTTTGAAACTTTTGAACCTCTCGTTGACCACCCTAACGAGACTATTTAACCGTTCTTAAGTTTACGATATTTCAACTTCAATCTGACCTATTCTTGATTTCATACCGTCGCCAAATTAAGACCCCAAATGTTCAGTCACCACTGCAAAACACTTGGGGCATAGGTCACGGCCCTCAAGGCACTTCCGCAATGGTACGAAGGAGGGGTCTGTGCAGAAAGGGCACTACTCTGAACCTTGCTACGGAAGTGTTACTACACATTGGTGCACTATTCACTCCTTACTTTTCTGTATGTACCTTCAACGCCGTCCAAGAAGTCATGTTTGGAATGCTCGGCGTTTTCTTCGACAATGCCAAAGCAATGAAATAATTTCTAAAAATCGCTTCAAGGGCGACCAAAGCTAATAAAATCGAGTTTGTTCTTTTTTTTGCAACCATTAATTGGTGGTTGAGCACAAATCGTGCTGCAAATGTTTGAGTTCAGGTCCGAAGGATGTTTTTTTGGAATGTGACTTCCACCCGGTAAGGAACTCAAAATAAGATGATGGTGTCTTCCAAGGAATAGGTTTTGGTGTTGGTTAGTTCCTGGTTGAAGAGGAAGCACAAGTTAATGAGACATTCAAGATTGATGAACGGGGCTTAGCCTGGAAGTAACGCCCAAACTTGTATTTCAGGTTGTGCTAACTGTTGCCATGTAATAAAAAGATACTTACCATTAAAAGTTTAAAAGATACATTCAAAGCAAAATGGACTCTGTGATGGTTGATTTATTGTTCTAACCAAGTGTTTACGCAGACATGGCTGACAACCGCATAATTTTGTGGCCAAGATTGACAATGTGGTTGAATCAGACTTTTTCTAAATAGGGACGCCTAAAGGACTGGTTGGTATTGATAGCGTAAGCATATTTTTCCTGAATTCAAAAATGCTCTTTTTAAATGGGTCAGATTTAAACTAATAAAAACCATTTTTACAATTTTAACAGATTGGATCATATTTGAAGACGAAATGCTGCAAAAGTTCGATTTTTTGGATGTTAATAATGTATGTAAGTAATACTAGAATCCTATGTTGGCCAACTCAAATTTCATCAATTTTATTAATAGGAAGAACTCCCATATCCATACCAATTTTGAGATTTTTGAAGCCGAATTTAGTAGAAAGCCATTGCAGTCTTTCATGGTAAAAAGTGTTTTAGTGACTTTTTAAGCTTTGTCAATGCAGTCAAATATTCATGAAGTCAACACACTTTGCAGTATATTCAATAAACAGGATGGCAAAGAAATAATAGTAATAAAGCAACAATGGTTAATTGATTGAGAGTTGAATATTTCTTTCAACAAATAAAAATTGATTTTCATAAGGGAAAGTAATGTTCAGTTCTCAAGCTGTTAACATGTCCAGAAATTGAGTGGTCCACGATGACTTCACTGATGACCCGTTATGGTGGAGAGGGCTCGTGATGGTAAAAACAAACCAAAGATCCTGATTGCTGCTCCAATACTCTTCTTTCAAAGTTAGTTCCTCATCCGATTATTCTACGATAAGAGCCAAGTAGTGACAATGAAACAGGGCGTTCGAAGTTCGTCCGCCGAATACTGCACGTACGTACGTATATGCGTCAACCTCGTTTATGTCTAACTTAGACTTCAGGAGCGGTATACTGTACTGTGCAGATGTACTACACAATGCGAAACGATCGAATCGGCTTATTTCTAAGTAATCCATTCAAAGAGAGGCTTCAAAACTGTTGCTTGAATTCAGACCTCAGTTGCCTTCCGAATCTGAACAAGTGAGCACCTCCTTTTTGGAACAGGTATTGTCGACCTTAAACATGTTTTCTCTTACCTTTTTTTTAAATTCTACTTTTGAAAAATTAAGTTTGATACTTTTAAGTTATTGTGCGTTGGATCGAGTTTATTCAATTGAGAAAAGTATTTCGTCCTTCATCAGATAATTTCACAACTACATCTGTTTTAATTGTTTTTTTATGTTTTGGGGTTAGTCAAGAAAACCTCAATTTTGGAAAAACTGATTACTTTGCTGAATGAATCTAATTGAAGATATGAAATTTCAGAAAAAAACTACAAACTTTTAATAGAAACGCACAAAGCTCCCACAACAACGACAACAATGATTTAGAAGAGGGTCTGTCAAAACTTTTGCATACATTTGAAGTGAAGATTTTTTTTTTTGGGGGGGGGGAAATTTAAGCAGCTTTTCAGAGGATTTTTTTTTCTTTTGGGACGAAACAGGCTTTTTTTGTCCAAAATTTTTACAACCGAGTTCTTATATTGATGGAACACGTTTGAAAATTGCCTCCAAACAATCGAGTATGATCTTTTTTCCAAAATCACTTTTCACATTTGACTTTTTTGTCTTCGCTGGCATTTTTTTTTCATGCAGCTTTTACTTCTTATTTTTTCTCGTTGCTTTCGGACACTCATTGACTATGTTTTAAAAGGGTTTGTAGCCATTGAAATGAGTTGTACTTATTAAGTACTACAAAACACTACTTTGATTTCAACCAGGTGGGTTTCAAGCAACCTTGCTTGAGAGCCGCAATATAAAACTGAAATAATTTTTTTTTTCCATTATAACACAACCGAATACCTTTGAATGCCTAATTTATCCCGCCATCCCTTTAGAGGTGTCTAAAGTCGTACACCCTTTTTCAATTTCAGAACCTGACTTGACCCAAACATTACAACATGAAATCCTTACTGGTTGTGCTTACTGTGGTGGCCTCTGCCGTATCTGCTATCCCTCTGGCTGATAATCCCTACCAACCTCGCCCCGCTCCCTATGCTCCAGCTCCATATCAGCCCCGACCCTACCATGAAGAACCTCAGTATGCTCCAGTGGAGCTTTGTCCCAACTACCCTTACTGCGATGAGGCACCCCATAATATCTATCACCTTCAGGATGAGATCAATCTCTTGAGGCAACGAAACCAAGCCATCGTGGCTTTGGGCGAAAAATTGAGATACCAGGAACCCAATGTGCCATTTGTCGGGGGTTACCAAAGATACTAGGTGATTTGTTTGTTTGTTTGTGTAATTTTTTATGGTAAATACATATTGTAAATATGTGAGGTATTTTTTTAACTTATTTAGTCAACTTGAAAGGTGGGACGTTGTTAGGTAATTAGCTGATGCATATTTAGGCAATTACTAAGTCACAGGCAAGAAAAAGGTTGCAAAATACACTGTTCATTGTGCAAAAATGGCAAAACTTGTTAAGTCAGACATTGGAGTGTATGTGTCAAAAATTGAGTAGTTGCCAAATAAGTAACATTCAAGGGAAAAAAGAGCGTCAAAAATGTTTGCAGTATTCTGTGTTTTCCAATTTTGATTCAGTTTTCCCAAATTTTGCCAAATAAAAAATCAAATGCATTTTGCATTTATATAAAAGACACTCAAAACACGAAGTATGAAAAAGAGTGCAATCACCCGAAAAAGATGTTGAAATAGGCAGTAAAAAAAGTATAAAAAGCATAAAATTGTTTTTTAAACAAAAAGGACAACCCAAAATTTTCTTAAATTTCAGAAGTTGGAAAATTTGACAGACACTTTTGAACACCACCATGCCTTTCATATTCATCCATCAAACCCTTTACAATTGTGAAGTTCCATAGAACACTGTAAACTGGAGACCGCTCCTCGTTTCGCCGTTTACGTTAGTAGGAACGTCTTTCCCAAGCACGTTGGATTGCATAGCTCTCACAAATGAAATACCAAGACTTTAAATACACTTTTCAACGTGCAGGTGTCAAAATGAACAACTTCATTAAACCAATTATTACATGTTGGGTTAAATAAACTAATCAAATCCCTAAAACCAATTGCTAACAATACCAAAACTGGTGTGATAGCTATCAAAAGAGGCTATACATAGACCAAGACAAAAAAATTATCTATATATCCACGCAGATGTTCAGGCATTTTAGTTCAATAAAATCCAAAATAATGTTCATTATTCATGTAAAGACATATATTGTTATTTCTAGATCTTTCAATAATTTCCCAAATCATTAGATGTAAACTAAGTTTGTTGGCTTGATGTAGGATTTTTTGATGTCTTAATTAATCATTATTAGATGTAAACTAAGTTTGTTGGCTTGATGTAGGATTTTTTAATGTCTTAATTAATCATTATTAGGCATCTAGCAAGGTTCATAGACTCTAGCTCGTAAGCAGACTCATGAAATATAATTTTCTGAAATTTCAAATTCCACCCCCAAAAATATGTCTTTCTTCAGGCAGTTCAAACCTAGAATATTTTCTCAAGATATTTACATTTATATCAACATTTATTACATGTGTAGTCAATACAGCACTAAGAATCCGGCCAAATAATATAGCACAATATAGCACTTCCAGGCTATGAAGATGTTGTGAAGGTTCAAAATTCCTAAATGTTTTCCACTTCAAGAGCTCTTGATGACTTCTTTTTCTGATGTTGTAATTACTCCAATATTTCCATCACATCTTTGTAGTTCATATTGGAAAATTTCACCAAAGATATCACAGTTGTCAATTCATTGGATTCCAGCAAATGTCTTCAAAAGATGTAACAAATTGCACATGAAAGCTGCTTGAAGTCCCAAAATGTACCTTCAATTTTGATGAAATGACTTTTACCCATTAACACATATTGAACCTCATTTGTTGTTAACTAGCCACAAGCAAATTCTTGAAGTTTCTTTGAAGTGAAGTGTCTTGAAGTTTGAAGTGTCTTTGTCAAACTATGACCCACATAGTTTGAGGCGTAAAACCTGGTTATTGAATTCCTCGACCTCAATTATTTTAAACCCAAGAGACTTCTGAATTAAACGGCCTGACCCGCTGGATCATCAATAATGGTCAAAACCTGTGAGCACTAAGATCACATTAGTTTTTTTTTGATGGACTTGGGTGCAATTTATCACTGGATATTGAGCCACCATATCCTCAAAAGAGTTGGGTAATGAGAAATGGGAAAACCTAGCACTTTTTCAACAACTTTTGGTTGGATTTTGAGCGCAATTGTTCTCTGATTGGAGATAAAATAACACCTCAGACTTGGATGGGTTGATTCACATAAATTTCGTCACATGCCATCACAGTTGTTCTTTCTTGGACCAAGTCCTTAATATGCACTTTGGCATGTGTATGAAAATGCCATCAGGAAGATTGTTGGGGTCCAGCAAAAACAGTGACAAGCAAGGGAGCATGGTACCATTGCTCTTTCTCCATCAAGCAATTATTTTACTTTCATATTCTTCCCGATGAGATTGAGCTTTGCCCCTGGGCATTCATTGGCTGGGGACTTTAAAAATCCTTTCTTCATTTTGAGTCCGTCCACCCCATTCATCCAGTCTGATTTCAAGCTTTTCAGTCTTTTTAGAGACATTGAGATGTCTGGGATCTCAAACCCAAATTAAGGTCATTTAAATGAAAGGACCTCACAAGAGCATGTTTCGTTGGGTTCTAGTTGTTTGGCAGATAGCTTTTATCCATTGATTGAACAAAATTGAATCTCCAGGAATTTCGAGTCTTGCTTGAAATCGATGGGCTTGATTGGGGTCTCAGATGGCCGGAGCTCAACTTTGGCCAGTGTGAGGCCTAAACGACACTTAGGGGCTGCACACCTGAAGACTATTGACAGAGGCACGCCGCAATACGGGTTACAGGTCCAATTCATGGTTACAGGTCTAATTCATGAACCGTTGCCAGAAAACGTAGTCCACTTCTGTTGCTCTTCAAGACAAACTGATGCCTCTTCTTGCAAATCAGCTGTCGTTTCGGCGTCAAGGTTGCTGTCCTTCTTTGGAGATGTCCTTGGACAGACATACAATCACGTGGCTCAGATTGAAGTTGTTACTAATTCTCAGTGGTGGTGTGGCTTTTTTATTTTTTAATTAGTTCCACTAATACATGCCCAAAGGTTCTTACATAAGGAAAGCTTGGCTTGTGGGTTCAACCATTCTTCTTTTATTGAACGTTCATCCTCCCCAATAATTAGCCTGCATTCACTTTTCTTTTTGGAGAGAGGTCGGATTTGCAAATTTTCAGGACAAAACATTGAAATTTAGGGATCAGGAATCAACTTCCACACTTCCTGAGGGTAGCCAGTGTTGTGACATGGGGCTGAGCACTTAAAACTCATACTCAAAGGTGCTTAAAATCACTTTTCTTGGACGGTTGCGTTCTCCCGCCAGATTCTGTTTTTCCCTACTGATATAAGAAATTCTGATGATTGGCGGCGGCGGCAGGGCAGTCTAGGAATTCAGTGGTCTATGTCCGTTCCTATCATTGAGATCCATTAAGTTTGGGAGGGAGTGTAATCATAAAAACCTGTCGCCCGTCGCCAACTGTTGAGCGGACAAAAGTGCGGAAACATTTGAAATGTGTGACCAGGCAAATGACAACCATGCAGTTGATGATCAAAGGTGGTATTGTGTAATGTTTTTGGGTCCTTTTTGTATTTGCTAGTGGTCATTTTCTTGAAAGAACCAATACTTTTCTAGGTGACCATGCCTTGAATTTGAATACTACAACTAGGAACTTTTTTGCCAATACATTGAATTAGAGGGCTAGCAGAAAAATGACACACCAAAAATATTTGTGAGTCACCAAGCCTGCACTGTGTGAGCAATGGGATTGAACATTGCACAAACCAGGAACCCCTGAAAGGGGTGGACACGAACTCCGATTTTTGAAAAAATGGTATGAGGCCGAGGCTATATTTTGACACAATGTCATTTATTCCTTATTAACGAGTAAAACTGTTGAACATGCATCTTGAAAGAATCCGTCAAACTTTTTGTGTTAATATTTATTGACTAATTGTTCTTCACCTTGATTTTAGAGGTCCCAGCACTCCTTTTACTCGTCTCATGAACTTTTGACATTCAGCTCTCCAAAGGATTTTAGTCCTCTTAACAATCAGGAAAATACATAGATGGAATCTTGCTTCACCCATTAGTCCAACTTCTGTGAAACAATGCTAAATAGAAGTATCTGTGGTGATATCTGGAGGGTTACTCCTCTCCAATCCTCTTCAACACCTCCACGATGCAGGAACCATTTTTGTAGGAAAATGAAGGATTGAGAATAGTCTCATTTTGAAACAAGATGTAGTCCAAGTCGGAGATGTTGTTTGGCTGTAACAATTGAAGGGCACTTTTGACGGTTCTGGATCAGATCAGCCATCTGATCCGGATTGGAATTGGAACAAAGGCAATCACGACGTCCTTGAGACAAAATAAGTGAAAAACATTAGGATTAAATCCTTGATTATGGATTTGATTGAAAATGTTTCAAGTCTTGGGGCTCGAGAAGGTCAGGACCATGCAGGACTGGGGCTAAGGGTTCTTCAGGACCAGAGGATCATGTCTTTTCATGGCAGCGATAGGCTCTACGTGCTTGATAGGGTTTGATTGATCTTCTTAGTTCTTAGATCCCTTTGTCCAGGAATTAACAATCAAATTGAGTCAAAAAATCCACACAATTCAATCTTGGTGGGAGCATTTCATTCTCAAGACTTTGAGAGGGTCCATGTAATCCGGGTTAACCTGTCAGATCACCAATTTGGGCTGACTGGGTCGAAAGGCAAATCAAAATATTGAGCCCTTCCATTGCTAGTAGGCACACCTGATATGTTTCGAAGTCATCTTAATTTGTTCTTCATTTGATCGAATTCTTGACACTGAGGACTTCTTCTTTCTTTGTTCTATGTGGAGCTTAATGCGAACGCAGATTCCTCTTGGAAAGGAACCAAATTTACCCCAGAAACTCTCCTCCGGATCAATTTTATTGATTTTTTTATTATTTTTTATTATTTTATTGATTTATTGCGCTCATCCATTAGACAACTTGAACAACCTAAGAATATCTTACCTGTCCTTGAATTATCCTGAACTAAAAGACACAACAAAAGACACACAAAAATAAATATAATATAAGAAATTCGAGGATGGACCATCACTTATAGAACAATGCCAAGGTAACACAACCTAAAACAAACTTGGTTTCATACAAAGTTTGGCATGTATTAGTTAAGTTCAGGATAATACGTGGATGGGTTCAATTGTAAGTTCAAAGATATTACTGAGACGTTCAAATCGGATAATAGATAAGCTCGAAAAACCCCGCTATTTTGTTGTTGATAATTCAAGGAATGGTAAGATATTCTTAAGTTGTTCAAGTTTTGTAATGGATGAGTGTAAAGAAAATCCCCGTTTTGGTCCGCGGGAAAGTTTGTTCTTAATCCTTTTGCGGAAAAGAGGAATTTGGGCTCAGATTCAGGTCTATATTCGTTCTTTTTGCTTTAGTTAGGTCTATCACTTCCAAAGGTTGTAGCCGGTAACCTAGTCATCATCAGATTTCATTCCATCACTTTGATCGTCATCTTGTAGAAAAGACACCTTGTGGAGGGGTTCATTCGCACTCCATGATGTGGTCATTCATTCATTCACTATTTCATTCACTCGTTCTTGGCTGAACTTAATGTCTTCGAAACACCCAAATCAGACTGATTTTGGGGCGTGGGGTTGACCTTTACTAAGACTTGGCTGGACCCGCTTGAAACACAGAAAACCCCGATTGGCGCACTATCTTTTGGACTCTTGGTCGATTTCCGTTTGATTTTCCGCTCCCAACATGGCCGTTTGTACTTCTTGTTTACGAACTCTCGGCCTCATCCGTGTGAGGTTGCGAGCTAGGAAATTCCGCGAGTTCGGATCCAGTAGGGACCCTCTCAGAGATTGGCATTCAAATCTATGATTGCCCGACCCGGCACGGACTGTCTGTGACGTCATTCATCATGCGGGAAGCCGACGTTCATGATTAAAGGAACCTTTACTTCTAAGAAACACATCTAAACTATTTCACTCATTTGATAGGGCAGTTTGGTTATTGAAAATCCTCAAGTCTGCTGGAAATGTGTCTAAGGTATTTACCTGATATGAAAAAAGTGAATTTGAATTAGTCTGGAGTTGAAACAAGGGCCATTTAATGTCACATGATCGGGTGATTGACAACAAAATCTCAGTGATGTGAAATCTCGGCTTGCGCAAGTTTTTTTACGGGAGGTTGCAAGGTAGGGTTACTGCTTGGAGAATGGGTGCTTTGCTCTTGTTTATGAGCGAACACGAATGGGAGTTTGATTTGCAACCCTGCTCAGAAGTCACTACAGTCAGGGATGCCATGCCTTTTGGTGCTCTTTAAAGAAAAAACGGGTTTATAAATACTGGTAGACAGAGGGGAATTTGATTTCACATAGGTAAATTGGCAACCCCATCACCAAGTAAAAGCACTACAAAATCAACAAAGAAGAACTACTCTTGTTTATTATTGAACTTTGTGAGAATAAGCTGAATGTTCAACTGAATGCTCTTGACCAATCACCAGCGTGAATCATCGGCACCGTGTGTTAGCCTACGAATGCCAATCTCTGCCTTTTAGTATTTCTAGGATCCAGTATTTATACTATTATATAGGTTATCCTTGCACAAACTAAGTTTAATGCTTCAAAACCAGCACTTGCGTTTTCAGGGAGTCAGTAGCAAAATTGCTCATACAACTGGTTTGGTCGAACAAGAGCAATGCATGATGTATTTAGGCACTTGGCACCCTAGCTGCCGGACTACTGAAGCATGTTCAAAACAAATCTCCACCGGCTGAACTGGAGTGACATTTCTCTGTTAGCCCTCTACATTGAATAAGTCACTGATGGGAAGAACACAAATTGAAGCTTTTGCCTTATGTAGGGTTAATCCAATGCATACATGGACAAAAACTAACTTGTGGCTTCAAGAACTTAAAAAATGGTCCAGATACGCATGTTTGGTCACACTAACTGTCCGCTCAACAGTTTTTAGGGCGATATTTTCCTCCCAAATTCAACGCATCCTGCCCCCTTTGCCAAATCAGCCTGATTAAAGCTTGCACGTTATCTAGTGATTAATAAACGATCTATGTTGCCTATTCCAAAATGTTTACGTCATTACATGAAGAATTATGAGATGCATCTTCATACAGCTGTGTGCAAATATCATTTTTCCAATTTATGTATTTAACAATTAAAAAAATGTACAAGGAAAACATGGAAAAGAACAAGCAACATGTTACTGCACTTTCTTAATTTTTTGTGCAAATTTATGTTTTATTTCTCGGCAACTTTGAAGAAGGATTTCCAGTGCTCATTTTTTTTGATATCGATTGCACTGAAGACCATATTCAGCGTCGTAAACCAAAACGCAAGGACTACTAAAAATGGGCTGTGACGCCAAGAAAGAGAATTATCATTTCTGTCTCAATCTACCGAACGAACTTTCCCTCGAAAGAGTTAGTGTTTGTATTACGAAGAGCCCATATCTTAGTTTACCTCACAATATTTAGAGGTTGACCAAATTTGCCTCTTGGCTGTTTGGATATAAAGAAGGAGCCTTTGGCTCCATTATCTTATTTTGCTAAAATTTATATACTTGTTAAACAAAGCACGATTTGTAGAACGACGGAATTATATTTTTCGAGCTTAATTTTATGATTTTCATTACAGTACATGTCCTGTTAATATATTGGTCGTTCTTGTAAATGATATATATAGAGAGAGATTATTTTATTTCAATAATGTTTTAAATCAATAACCTCTGATTCGGTAATACTAGCTTCTTCTTTATATCTTTGCCAACATCCAACTAAAAACCTGATTTATAATCGAAATAAAAAAATAGCTCTAGATATGTAGCCGAAAGAAAGGAATGCATTTCTGTTTTCTTTAGAAATTTATTTGGGTAACATTGCTCAAACGTTCGGCACTTGGTTAACATATATTCGCATTTTCACTTCATCTAAAACATTCAATTAGGGCAACCATTTGGGATGAGAAACTGAGACAAACTCATTTTAGCAATGTTGCAGCTTTTCATACTAAATTTCGTTTCACTGGCATTAATCGCTTCAATGGTCAATTATCATTCCATCATTCCATGAATCAATTTCATGGCACCAATTAAAAATCAAAAACATTCATTGCATCTCGAAGTCCAAGCCTTTTTGAAACCCAACTAAAATGTGTATTTTGGTTTTCCTAGGGGGAGGGGAAGAAGCAAGGCGTGAATTGTATTTAAAAAAAGATTGTTCCATTGAGCTGTAATCGAAATTTGACCAGATTGTTCGTATAAAAATGGGAATGCCAAATAAAATTAGTAAGTATTGAGTGTGATTGGATAGCTCAATTTTGTATCCAAATCACATGACAATTCATCATGCATGGTACGTTTTGTTGTGTTGGGACACAAATAGAGGCTCTCCGAAGACTCAAGTTCCTCCATTGCAATAATTTGGTTAGAACTCATCTGGTCCAATTGAGCGAGACTCTCTTATGCGTTGGTCTCGGTGGTAGATTGGATTTATCGGGGGTGCCTGAAAGATTGAATCACAAGTTAAAAAGGTTGAACAAATACCCATGATAGGGTTGTGAGCTCTAGATTGGTTAAAGTCGTAAAATTAGCTTGATTTGTAGGTGGTCGATATTTTAGGCGGACATGTCGCTTAAAATGTCGACCATGGAGTTATTATTGAAAGTCGTCTGACCTGGAAGGATCCCAAGGGAACTGTCGTGGCAACTTGTGTAGGTATAGGACAGGGGGGTACGGTAAACATTTGGGGAGGGAAGGGGCCAAACACAGACAGGAGGTTCATGCAAAATATGGGATCACAGTGATAGTCTCAAGATTGTTCGTCATATGGGAGCTGGTTAGCTCGGTGTTTGTTTTAACACACTTTGTCCTCACAGTCACCAGAGTGTCTTTGAGAGAACCCCAAGATTTAGGCTACCACAGGCAAGCAGGCAGACACACACTAGGGAAGGGAGCTGGACCCAGGGCAATGCTACTACTTGTTATAGTCAACGTAGACACGAATATTCTCGCCACTGTACTTTCTCTGCGATGGCATGAAGTAGTGATCAGGTGGGATGAAGTCGCCTCCGGGTCTCCCCGAATACCCGCCATTGGGGGCACGTCGGTCATAGGACCCATAGCCTGGATTGTAGCCAGGAGCTGGCGCACTCGAATAGCCTCCGCCATTTGAGCCATTCCCGCTGGCTCTTGGTAGGCTATAGGTACGCGGATCTTGCGGCGGAGGTCCATTGGGGGGACCTGGAGGCCTGGGATACCCATTGGAACCACGGGAGCGACCGTTGGTTGCGGTAGGATAAGGCCCGACAGGACCGGGCATGGCGCTTCGGGCTTGTCGCTTTGGGTCTTCATTGGGGTCAAAAGTTTCGTAGGCGTAATTGGTGTGATGCCCTTGGGCACTGTAGTCTCTCCACGCAGATTGCGCCATAAGTTTATCCTAGAGAGAGTACAAACTAGACAACACGAACACAAGAAAACAAATAACCCAGTAGATCTAGGATGGTGCAACTAATTTGGATGGTGAGGATCGGTGATTGGGAATGAGTGCAGGAAATAGGGTGGTTCTCATGCGGGAAATCAGGAATGAAGGAAGGTTCCAAAACCATTTTGTTTACCTTTTTGGATGATGACTTTTTAGACATTCTGTAGATTGTACAGGAGGCCTGGATGATGGCAATTATGATCAAAGCAACAATGCAAGCAATGACAATGTACAGTTTTGTACTTGTCATGAAACCAGCTCCCTCAACATTCACATCTTCCTCTGTGCCAGGCTCAGTGGTGACTGAAAGATTTATGAAAAATGTATATTTTTTTTCAAATGAACCATCAACAACATTTCTTGTTTTTCAAACCTTAGTCACACTCCCAAGCTAACCTTATTGAATTGAAACCAGTTTGACTGGAAACTTACTGGGTGAACGCAACACCAGAGATTGCGGATCAACTTGAAGTGCCCCAACCATGCCATCCTTGACTGACTCTTCAATGGCTTTCTCCACTGTCATGGCTTCAGGTTCTTTAGCCTCATACTCATCCTTGTCCACTACAACAAACATGTCGGCCTCAAACTCTCCAAATATCTTGTCCGTTCTAAAAAAATGCAAATCTTTTTCCAAGCGCTATTGCTCTGACAAGAAATTTACTTTCTGATGTACCCTCTAAATTTATTGATCACAATCTCTTGGAATCCAGGGACTTGTGAGATCATGGTTCCCTTTAAGGCCCTTGATATTCTTGTCTTCAACTCGGTGTACTCTCGCGACCCAGACACGGGTAGACGATACTTGTCTCCAAGTTCAATGAATTTCACTCTGGCTTGATATCTTAATTGGGCTGGTCTGGGTGTTGTGGTAAACGTAGGCGTTCCATCGTCTGGAATTTGCAATTGTCATTGAATATTACATGCGTTTTTAACAACCTTATGACAAGTAATAATTTACCATTTCTACAGGCCTTGATGAAGATCCTTTGGGCTGAAGGGGTAGGAGTCTGTTCGTGCTTTCGGATCTTTTTATTGGCTCCGTTAAAGTCTCCACCCTTGACAGGGAATATCATGAACAAGCCTTGATCATCAGTGAAGACCACGTCTTTGTTGATATCACTAGTGTTACGCTTTCTCGAAAACTCCATAGTTAATATGCCGTCTTCGACACTCGCTTTCGGATTGATGAGATCTTGATTTGCATCTAATACGGGGCTTAAATAAGAGCTTGTCCACATGTCCATAACACGAGCGCGGCCATTAGCTTCCACGAAACCCACAACAACATCAGTTTGGCTCTAAAATGATGAAAAATATTTACTTTTTGAGGCAAGGACTCTTTGTATCAAGGTCTCTCCAAGAACTCTTTGTTAATCAACTCACCATTTGAGGAGTGTCTGAGAATCCAATACCAGTCCATTTCGTGGGGTCATTGCTTTTGATAGTGAAATGAATCATGTCTTTAATCTCCTCATATTTCCACTGAGCTCTATACTCGCAACTTTTATCGTCAGGATTACAATCTCTAGGATATTTCCATTCACCACCACAAAATCCGAGAGTGTCACCAGAGTCGGCTCCAATGCTTTGTTTGATTTCGTCAAAGAAGTTCATGAGAACCACGCCTCGATTCTTCTTTCCGTGGTATTTCAGCTCATCAGCACGATAGAAATCTTGAACATTAGCTGGGCCTTTCTCCAAACCAGATCTATGAAACCAAAGTAGAAGTTAAATTTCCGGAACAAATTGCACGTCTTTGAAGACCTACTCAGGGCTGTGGTAAAAGTTCTCTGGTTCTTGTCCAATGGCCCAAATGATGTGCATCTCGTCGTTCAAGACTTCATGATCTGAAAACCCTTGGGGTGTAAGCTTCTTCCTGAACAGGATTGTGGTTTCACCGTCGCGTTCAAATCCCAAAGCTGCTGTAAGATCATCACTTCCGCCCCAGAAAGTATCTCGCCGGGGAGTGGATCGATCACGAGAGTAATAGTCAAAGATGCGGGAGGCACTTCCTCGAGCCATCCCTATTACCATATCTGTGCAATCCATGGCATGGAATTCGCCTTTAGGGGTATACCCTGTGACACCTTTGCCACTGGCTGCAGGCTCGGCTGCAATCTCGGGGGTTGATTCGGCCTCAGCTTCGGATTCAGCTTCAGCTTGAGCTTCCCCTTCAACTTCAGGCTCAGATTCACTCTCTGCTTGAGACTCAGAATCAGCATACTCTGAAACTGAAGGATCATTTCGTTACACCCTCGACGATTTTACGCCAACAATGCAATTCTTTACCTTCGTTATCCTGATCAGTGTGATCTGAGGACTTCTCTGGCTCAGCTTCACTTTCGGCTGTTGCTTCACTTTCAGCCTCTGCTTCAGCCTCACTTTCAGGCTCGGATTCACTTTCGGCTTCAGACTCTTCTTGATCACCTGAAAAAGGAGACTCTGTTCTAACGGGGTGTATTTCACGATCGAGGAGAAATATGCCATCACCAAGGAAATATGGACAAACAAACTGGTGCATGCAGAATGCGCAGCGGTCGTGAAGCTACAAACCTAGGTATGGTACATCAGTCCCCTGGTTTGAGGGCTCAATTTCGTTGCCAGAGTTGAAGTCAATGGCCCGGGGTTGTTGTGACTGAGACTTTGGAACAGCTTCCGTGACAGCTTCACTTTCGGCCTCACCCTCGGGATAAGGTTCGGTGGTGGAACTATCCAACTCTGGCTCAACCTCTGGCTCACTGTCTGTGTCATCATGCGTTTCTGGCTCAGACTCAGCCTCTGGCTGGTTGGTAGTAGTCTCTTCCAAAGCATCAATTCCTTGAGTGGTAGGTGTCTCAGTGTTGTCCGATGGCTCTGCGGAAGACTCAGCCGTCGCTTCAGGGGTCTCTGTAACTTGAGACACATCTGGTTCAGTCGTTGTGACTGTAGCTTCAGCTTCGGCCTCAGGCTCGATTGTGGTCTCTTGTTGACGCAGAATCGATTCAACAAGGGTTGAATCGGCTTCCACATCGATTGAGGTGTCTGGGAAAGCTTCAGACTCAAAAGAAATTTCTAAGACAAAGAGAGCAATGAGGAAACCGGAATAAGACAGAGAAGTGCGAATGAAGTATGGATACATTTTGTTCAATGCGAAAGCGTGCTCAAATCAACAATAATGGACAGACATTCTTGTAGTTTTAAAAGATAGAAGTAATACTAGCTACCAACTATTTACACCGTAGAAGGATTGATTGATGGATTGACACAAAATGACCATTCTAATCGACTCGTAATCTCAGTCGACTTACCTTCAAGCTCTGAAGATCTCTTCTTTCTGTTTCCAGTACTAACGGAGGTCTTGACAAAACCAATGCTCACATCAATGCTCTTCTCCACACGTCGACCACTCCGACTTTGAGACAGAGCCTCAGCCTCAATGGCTTCATTATCAGAATCAGGCTCTGCTTCAGAATCGGCATGACTTTCGGCCTCGGCTTCGGCCTCGGATTTACCCTCGGGTTCGGATTCGGCATTAGACTCCGGCTCGGATTCTGATTCGGCTTCACGTTCTCCTTCAGGCTCGGTATCGGCGGAATTCAGTTCACTGGATTCGTAATCCAACGATTCATTCTCAGGATCGACGATTCGGGGAAACCGTTGGCAACTTTTATCGGCAGTCTTGGGCCTCCACCCGATGGCAGCATAACCAGTGCCTTTGATCTGCATGACCACTTCGATTTCTTGAACATCGCGAAGAATTCTCCACATCAACTTGTAGTTGGGAGCGATTTCTCTTGAAGTGTACAGACCCTCTTGAATCTCATTTGATTTCACGGGGGATTCTGAAAAGTATTTCATTTCAAATCGACATTAATTCACTTCTTTCTAAAAAAAAAACCGCATTAACAGAGGTCACAAATCGGTATGGAGACTTCCCAATCTATTATAAGCTTAAT
>CM021313.1:4738230-4770135 GCA_010645155.1 Tigriopus japonicus
TAACAATGAGAATTATGATTTCCAGAAGGATTAATGCGTTCTTCTGCAACCGAGACCTGGCTTGTTTTCAGTGGACGACGTTTTTCAATTTTTAGCTTAATCGAATGCCAGAGTGAAAAGTTATGCTTTCTCAAACTAATGTACCAAAGAGAGCATAAAATGAATGAGTTCGCCCCCTTTTGTGGTAGAACAATTGCCAGAAAAGGGCTAGTTCATTCGTTCTCGGTAGGACATGCACTGAACTTTGACAGAGCATAACTTTTGACTCCGACGTTTGATTGAGCTAAAAATTGAAATACATATTCAAGTCAACATAGACAAGGTCTCACTTGCAGAAGAACGTAGTTGATCAGTTCCTGGTGGAAATAATGTCTCTTTTCGTTAGCCTCCCAGTCCAGTGAAATTCAGTGGTTCTTGATTAAAGTAAGGGCTTCATCTACACGAAAAATCGAGCTTCACGTGTTTCAGCCACCATTAATTCTAACCTTATGAGGACAATTGCACCGCTAAATGGCCACCCAATTAAAGTTTGAGACAAAAAAAGTCTTTCCCTTTCCGCCTTACCCTTTGTGCATTCATCACCAAAATAACCGATCTCGCAGAAGCATTGCTTCCGAGGTGCAGTGGTGGCATCCACATCCACACATTGGCCCCGTCTTCCACAATCTTCGTCCTTTTCGCATTCATCCTTATATTGGCAACGTTCGCCTAATAGAAAGCGGAAATATTTGCCCATTGCATTACTCCGTCCTTGTTTTGAACCTACCGAAGTAAAGCCTGTCGCATCGACAACGACCGGCCAAAGCACGTCCATGCCCATTGCAGTCTTCGCTGTATTTTCCGGGATGCACAATGTCCACATCGGCGCACGACCAAAACAAGTAGCGTTTACTCCACTCCAAAGCTTGACGCACCAATCGAATCGAACAGTCTTCACACTCAAGATCCACAGGTATTTCCAAGAGATGACTCTGGGCACTAAAATGGTAACCCTTAAGATGATGAATCTATGGTAAAATGAGGAAGATTATGGTCTTTACGTGGTGTCTCCGGTAACGTATTCATTGTCAGATTGAGGGGTCAAAGCTTGGATGACTTCCTCATTTGAATTTAATAGCTCCAATTTGTATCCACCCTGATGTGGATAACCAAGATGCCATGTGATATTTATTGAAGTACCGGCTTTTAATCGAGTCCGCTCTTCGCCTGTAAAAAAAAAGAGAGGGAAGACACTTTATTGCGAGGTCATGGAAAATACAGTTTTATCTTGGGCGGTAGATTACGTAATCTCTTGCATAGCAACTTTACGATTCAAAGATTGCTTCATGGACAAACACAGAGTCGTTGAAGTTTCCAAGAGTAGTTAAAAATATGTTGTGGTTATTTGTCTTGGCAATTGCTGTGGTGGTTATTTGTGTTCGACATCTGTTGGAATCATGGAACTTTCCTCCAGGACCTCCTCGATTTCCAATCATTGGTAGTTTGCTCTCTATCGAGAAATATGGAAGTCACCTCATCTTACAGGCAACAAAACTGATTCCACAGTATCCCAAGATGGTTGGCTTTTTTGCCGGGCGAATGAGGTGAGGTTTTAAAACTTTTTTAGGAGACAATCCATTGTTCACTGCCTTACCAGTAACTCAACAATGACAACCTTTTGACTTTTACGGACAAGGTCTTGCCTAAAACTTGACTTGTGTGCGTTTGTTACAAACGTACGTTCGTTCATAAGCTCTAGCATGGATCAAAGTCGAAAATACATTTAATGATGACTTAGACAAGTAACAGTGTTTAATGTATGAAGGATGCTTTTAAATGGTGTATACATGTTCTTAGTTACTTGAGTTTATCAAAGTAAGCTTTGTCAGTTTCTAAGATTTGAATAAAACTGTTCTCATCGCACGGAATCAGTTTCTCTGAAAGCATGACTACTAAATTTAGTGGCGCCATCTGCTCTCAAATCTTGAAAATGATGACTTAGACAAGTAACGGTGTTTAATGTATGAAGGATGCTTTTAAATGGTGTATACATGTTCTTAGTTACTTGAGTTTATCAAAGTAAGCTTTGTCAGTTTCTAAGATTTGAATAAACCTGTTCTCATCGAACGGAATCTCTGAAAGCATGACTACTAAAATTAGTGGCGCCATCTGCTCTCGAATCTTGAAAACAAACTATCGACATTGAACCATTCAACACTAGTACAGATATTCTAACATTTTCCAATTGCTTTTGATGTATGTCATCTCTTTGATGATTTTAGAGTGGTTATCATCAATGACTTTGATTTAGCCAAGAAAGTGGCATTCAGTGATACATTTTCGGGTCGGTTGATTGGTATGTACACTGAGACCATGCGAGGGTACAATCGAAACATTGGCGTGATCAGCACTCAAGGTCAAATCTGGAGGCACAATAGAAGATTCTCTTTGAGTACGCTTAAAGGTATGACAACCAAGATCATGCGTATTTGGAATTAGTTTTGAGGTCAACCGTCTATCTGTCTCTTGTGGGCATTTTAGAGTTTGGTTTCGGTAATAAGGGGATGTGGTCAATTATTGCTGAGGAGGCTGCGATAATTGTGACAGATTTGAAAACCAAATGGGACGGCCAGGATTTCGAAGTGAATCAGACCTTCAATATTTCGGTCTTGAACATTTTATGGAAAATCGTGTCTGGAAAACGATATCACGTAAGTAATCCCAACAATTATCTTATCATTTGCTCAGTTCCTCCACTTTAATTATCATTAAGTTATTACTTCAAATCCGAAGTCTTATAAATGGCACCAAAAAATTTTATCACATTGTTTCGTACTTTCATTGAACATTAAAACATACCAAAAAAACGTCCTAGAAGATTTTGTCCATCCATTCAAAAACTGGAACTTTGGAGTCTGTACTGGGACTTTTTTTAAATCTTTGATCTCCTTCACGACGTCCTAAAACAATTTTCAGCCTGATGATCCGGAAATGAAGGAGCTCATGCGAGTTCTAGCTTTGGTGTTCCAATCTGCCTACATCGAGGAGGTGTTTCCGATTCTTCAATACACAAAATTTACCCAGGAATGGTACGGACACTCGCAAAAGCAATTGCTGACCCAAACGTTTAAATCCATGTTCGAACAGGTTATTCGAGAACATGAACAAAAACTGCATACCAAGGAATCACCCGAGGTCATTTCCGCTTTAACAATACTGAATACCTGTCAAATTGCCTTTTTTCACCTAACGTCCAACATTTGTAGGACTTTATTGATGTCTATCTGGAAGCCAAAAAAGGAAACGATCTGTTCACCAAAGAGGACCTAATTGGTATCTGCATGGACTTCTTTGAGGCTGGAGGGGAAACGGTCGGATCAACCCTTTCCTGGGTCCTTTTGTACATGGCATTACATCCAGAGGTTCAGGAAAAATGCCGGCAAGAGATTTTTAATTGCCTCGGTGTGTTCAAAAGATACATTAACCCAAGAACCACCGGCATTTTTGGACGACGAAGCTAGCGATATTTTTCTTGATTTCCGGAAAGAAGAATTCAATTGAGCTCTTCTGCAAATGAGATCGCTCGTGTTACTTCAATTTTCAGTCCAATTGAATGCCTTAGTGTAAAGTTATGCTCCCTCAAAGTTATGTAGTGAGGAGAGCATAAAATGAATGAGCTCACCCTTATATGGCAAGAAATGACCAAGAGAGAGCTAACTCAATGATACTTGTATAAGGTTATGTAGAATTGAGAGAGCATAACTTTCCACTGTTAGTCTAAAATCAGAAAACGACGTCTAACCTTTTGCAGAAGAACATATTTGATGTGTTCCTCCTTGAAATCACAATTCTTATCGCTAACATCGTTGTCCAGAGACATTCAGTGATTCTTGAGTAACCCAAACCCAAGGTTCTTATTATACCGACTGTATGGCCTTCAGGCGTGCGAGAACCTACTATGAACGATAGAGGCACCGTTCCTTACACAGAAGCCACAATCATGGAAATCCAAAGATGTTCTTCAGTGGCTCCCAGTGGGTTAGAGCATAAAGCCTTGGAGGACACCGAGTTGGACGGATACACAATCAAGAAGGGTAATCGGATTGAATGAATTAGTAGCATCCGAATTTTTGAAATGATCATGGATGGCTCGCTCGTTTCAGACACCCTATTGTTTTACAACATCAATAGCTTCTTCTTGGATCGCGATTATTGGGGTGATCCGGAAAACTTTCGCCCTGAGCGATTCCTCAACGATGACGGCTCAAAAACTCTCAAGTATGAACGGTTCATTCCTTTCGGATTTGGCAAACGAGTTTGCATGGGCGAGTCCTTGGCCAAGGCAGAGCTATTCATCTTTACCATCATGATCCTTCAAAATCTTAGGATCAAGATCTCGGCCAATCATGCCAAACCTGATCCTGGCCAATATGAGGCTGGTATCACGCGATCACCTCTCCCTTTCCATGTCACGTTGGAGGCCATATAGTAAAATACACACACTTAGGATTTGGTGAATGAACCACCGAGATTGAGTGTTCTGGCTACGATGTTTCCCTACTAATTAAGTCTGAATGGCATCAAGCAATGCTTCGGGTGCCTCCACAGCAATTTGTTTCAAGCTCAAGCCGACAATGTTGTCCTCACAAACAGGAAGAATGAAAAAGTGGGAGCGAAACACACACTAAGATGAAGGTGTGGCCGCCGTCGTTACATTGGTAGACACTTCCTCACGGATTCAAAAGACATGTTTTTCACACAGTCAAGAAGTATTCTCAGCAAATTAAGGACCTGATAGGAGGTTGTACGTAGTTGGTATTTGCCAACTTCTGTACGTACAGTAGCCGAGTGGAATCGCTAAAGTGTTTTATGAAATAATGAGGGCAACTATCACTTTTTTGATGGCAAACTCGTGCAAAACGCCGTTTATTGATTCTCAAATATTTTACGAACTACTTTGGAACTCTGACTGATTGGTAAAATGTATGTAGTTTGTGCATAATTTGGTGTGTTATTGGGGCACCAATGAGTAAAAAGCCGACCATTGAATCATTATTCAGTTAAGTTTCATAACCTAACGTGTATTTAGAGTTTGTTAGTGTTGCTTTTTGCATGAACCACTAAGGAGGTCTTTAAAAACACTCAAAAACTTGAAAATGATTTAAAAGGATGATTTTTCCGAGCAGACTCTTTCTGGGCCTATAGCCAATACTCTTTATACACGTTTGTGATGTTTGACTGAACATTAATAATAATACAAAATGTACAAATATGCAAAATTTAATGCACTCTGATCACACTTCCTAATGTCCTTGGATCTTCACCCTCAATCAAGGTACTCAAAGATTCAATTAGAGTACGTTTAGAGAAGAATTTGATCGAAACAAGCAATTTATTTTCATGACTGTGGGTTGAGTTGATAGTTTTTGGCATTCCCTAGCTCTTTTCGTCGTCTTCCCCGTCATTTTAAAAACCTTTGGCAAGCGGATGTTTCAAAGGAAATGGGATATTAAAGAACTTGCACTTCTTGCTTCTCAGCAATCATGTCATCCGCGTGTCAGGAGGGGTAATCGTGAGTCAATAAAATCTCCAAGATTTCGTCAATTTCCTTAAGGCGAATTCTCGAATTCTTTTTTGTCTCAAACTGAGAACGGGATAGAAAGATTGGCCATTATCTCGAGTTCAAGGCCGACCTGTCTAAATCAATAGAGCGAGAAAACGACTTTCAGCGTCCATCACATCACTATTCCACGTTCAAATATTATTGGAAATGTGAAGAACAAGATTCAATCCTTGTTAAAGGTGCTGGCAGGACAGAAGAAGGCAATCAGTGGTGTATGAAAAACGCTGATATTTTCTTCATGACCTGTCAATTAGGTCCATTCAAACTCAATCAAGCACGAGTATTTTTCCTTCCTCCCATTGAGATTCAAACGTCCGAACACGGCCAGATCACATTGTGGAGATACAATCTTGGATCTTAGATCCATATCAGACTCAAACTTCAAACTTCGGTCACCCTGTTGGCGGTTAATGTCAACTTTTGTTTGAAAGTAAACAAATGTGGTTCTTTCATTAAAGAATTTTAGCGATGATAGTTTGATTTTTTCTCAGAATTATTGTCAGACGTTCAGTCTTCGTTTTTTATCATCACAATGCATTAGTTTTTGGAAATTAGATTGCTGGGCCTCCTTCTTTGACCTTGTCAGCTGTTGACTGATTAGGATTGTTTTCCAAGAGAGATGAGCGTGACGAGAGTCTGCTCTTAATCAATCTCCTTGTGTGGGAGACCACCTTAGTTGCCATGGTCTTTTGGTTCAAATCTTTCTCCAACAATATGTTTAGGATTCTCGGTTGGTCTACATTCGCTGCAAGAATAAACGATTTTAACTTTGCCCTTTTGCATTCACTCAATGCACGCGCATGTCCAACATCTAGAGCGAGCCAATGGTTCGGGTCAACTCATCCAATTTCAAATAGCAAGACGTACTCTTTTAACCTTGATATTTTGAATTTGAATGGGCGGTTGAAGCCGTCCATTTGAGTTGATTGCCTTGAATTGGCAGACAAACGAAGTTTGAGTTTGCATATTTTCCGAGCCATTTGCTTCCAAGTCTGGTCCTGAGTGTCCACCCTGAGGTGCATGCTTGCTGCATTACAAGGTTGCTGAATTACTCTGGAAACCCCAATAGAATTCCAGTTATTGAGCTCCTCAGAATGTGGCCATCGACCTTGAACAAGGATCTTCCAATTCAATACAATCCTCTAAACTTTGCTTTTGCCATCAGCGAGAGAAAATGGACACCCACACACCGTGATCGCATTCAGGGTCTTTCAAAATTGGTTCGAGATGCTCTTTACACTTCAATTCATACTAATGGATGATGTTACTTTTGAAAGATACAAAAGAAGCTCTGTACTTTATCTTAAAAGCATATTCATAAATTACTATAGAAACCTCCTTCCGGTTCGAGGATAATCCGACCTCTCTATTACGTACATCAAAGGCCATCAACTTGTGGGAAGATTCATTACGCCCAAAAGCCGCCTCGATATTCGAATATACAGCAGGTGAGAGAGCGAAAGAAATTCTAGGTCGTCCTACAGATCAATTTAGCCGACTACAGGGCTCTAATTAAATCCTCTTCCTTTTCAAACACCTTGAGCAACCAAGTTTAGGGATCTTGCAACCGTTCATTCAGACCGAATTGCATTACGCAATTCTTGGCATGCGCTCTTGTTTTCTGGCTCAAATGATGGTGACGACGCTGTACTACTTGGTTGGTTGGTTGGTTGGATGGATGGTTGTGGGTTGGTTCTTGCCACTTGGTCGGTATATTTGGCTGTGTCCTGACGGTTTCTTTCTGCTTCCCGTCCCGTACTTCCAGGACATTCGTGAAATAGCAAGGAGCTTTAGGCTAGTTTGTAAGACCTGACATGCCTCCAAGATCCCTCCAAGTACAGTAAAAATAATGATGGTGAAGAGGAAAGAAAAAAATACATCTTTTGACTCGACGTTGAGGTAAATTAGAGGCCGACAAGATGAAATTGAGCAGGGTGATCAACGACGAGGCAAAATATTTTGGAGACTCACTCAGGAAGCATTGAGAACATCAATAACTGACCTTGGCATTGCTCCCTTTAACTATAGGCTCCTTATCGCAACAGCTGCATGAGTTATGATGTCGTAGGTAGTCACTTGTAACCAAAAGTGACCTCCCAAAAAGTCGGCTGTCAACGATCAATTACCGGTTGTTAAGTTCAAGATAAAAAACCTGGCCAATTTGTCAGAAACTGTTCTACCAGTTCCCTATCAGAGCAATCCCAAACGAACAAATGCTGCGGAAAAAAACGAGATCTCACAATTGGACCGCATCTTATCCGTGGGAGATGTGTTGTCAATACACAACTTGTCCTGTTATGTTCAGTTACATGTGTGAGCAACAGGCATGGTGTGTCAGTTGGATGTCGTATAATACCATTCTTTGAAGAGTAATAAACATGGCTACTTTTACCGCTTCGTGCTTGAACAGGTTCCCTCAATATGTTGAGGTTTGATCCAGTTCTTGTGTACGTACAATTGATGTTGATGAGCTTGCATTCAAATCAAAGCTGCATTTTTGTTGGGAAGGCCTAGTCGATACAATTTAGTTGGTTCCAGACTCTAGCCAAGTATTCATGGCATTCTGCACAGAAATGTCGCTTGTCCCTTTGAGTTATCATTAATTATTCGTCATGGGCCATAAATTATAACAAAATACCATTGAACCACAATATGATGCGACGGTATTTGCTTCCTTCTTCTTGAATTTAAAAACAAGCCCCTCGGGCAACCAAAACCATTATCAAATTAAAGATCAGTGAGAGGATTGGTGTGGTGAGACTACCAATCTTCTTCAAATTTATTGACGTCGCCCTTCGCTAAACATTCATATTGTTATTTAGGAGACTGATTTGAAACCAATTGTTCTGTACAGAAATGACTCCAAGAAGTCCTGAATTTGCGTCAGAGGACCAATGGAAGAAAAATCTCCCTCACATGCCTCGAATTCATTTCCTTTTTCAATTTGAATTCACACTGGGGTGGTCTTTCTCGTGATTTAATAAAGGGCAATTTTCAAGCAAGCTGGGCGTTTCCCGAGCTTCCTCGTAAATTTACTGGCCCGCATTCGCAGAATATTGGTCATTTGAATGCCACACTTGTCTTTGCTCTAGGAATAGTGAATGTTTTCGACCTTTAAGTCTGCTGCTTGAAAAGATCAACCCAGAAATTGCTGTCTCGCTCTGAAATATTACAATGGACGAAACGTACTCGTACATTCGCATTTTGTAGACATGTAAACGAACAGAATTGCAGCCTTGAAATGAAGGCCCAAAAGTAACGGAACCAGCTGAGATTCAAAGGATAATACGAGAGGTAATATCGTGACGCTTCTTGAGGATTGAGGCAAACCACTTTCAACTGTTCAAGCTGGAGTATAGAGATAAGTGGTGGCGGTATTATCTCACGACTTGAAATATGAACATGACATTGCAGTTTTGGAGACGGCTCCTTCATGATATTGACTGACTGTACAGTATGCACACATTGTACAATGCTTATGCAATGTACAAATCCATGTGGTTGACTTATCATCATCCATTATTGACATTTACACATAAGGCTGAATTTACATATCCAGGAAACATTTGGTCTTGGCAAAAAGTACAGTGCTTAAAAACCATGAACCAACAATGCGACGCATCTTCTGCTGGTTTTCCTGGCGAGGAACACCCTTCCAGGCTGAATTATCATCTCTCAAATCCATCAACGCCATGAAAAGAGCGATTCAGATTGCAATTGGGCTCAGAAGTGGCTCTATTAATCAGCAAAGTACCGGGCGGCGTGGGGGAATACTCCACTCTGGAATGATTGACCTTGAGGAGTCTGTCGATTAGGGGGGCTGACACCGAAAAACCGGTCAGAATTCTGCTTCCGTCTTGACTGGCCCATCTGACGTCGTTTGAAAACTCAAATTGTCCTAGACTGGAAGGTGCCAATCTAAGGATAGTTATTAATATTATTACATTTCGCTTTAGGGTTCCAAAAATGTAGTTCCCTCTATAAGTTTTAAGCAAGACCTAGAAAGAGAAATCGAGGGAAACTTTCTGATCTTCCTGGGCTACTTCCGCTTTTTCTTCATTAAGATGTTTTCTGGGTCAGGCACGTTAGGCTTCTGGGTTTAGAAGCTTAACGGTTTTGATATCTGTTTCAGTGTTGGATGATCACCGTTTCAATTGTACTCTCTGATTTGAAAGAGCAATGATCCTACATTCCTTAAACAATGCAAGAGAAATGGATATTGTCTTGTCATTGCTAAGATTCCCAACTTTCAACAACTTTCATTCACAAAAAGAACTTGTCAAAGAGGGAAAGTTCAGTGCACCTGGTTGTGATGAGGTTTTGGTCTTAATCGCCTTACGAGGGTGACCACAAAGCCATTAATGTTAGTACATGCCTCTTGCGATATATGTACGACTAGAGGACTAGAGATTCTATGCAGTTATACATGAAGCCGCTGAGAACTGGGCCTAACGTAGATTTCGGAGTGAAACGGTTTTCCCAACGTGCATCGTTTGCCAGAATATCGAGTTGACCTTTTGGCGGAAATTGGTTCTTGCTTGAAGATTGGTTCTCTAATTAATTCTCCTGTCCAGAAGAAAAGGACTAGTGCAAGGTTAAGCCCTTCAATTAGAGTTGATTTGTTTCAAGTCGTCGTGATTGTGAAATGGTCTAACATCAACAACAGTAAGGGTGACCACTAACCTTTCTGCCTTAAAGGTTGAAGTTTAATCATTGAATGGCAAACTCCAACTATCTTGTCCCAGGTTTCGGTTAGTTGAGCCAACTGCGTTGTAAAATATTTTTTGTTTCATGTTGCACTTGAATTAGTGGCCTGACTTACCTTTGGGCATACCACAAGGTGGCTTTGTTCTGACATTGTCCAAGAAATCCAAGTCATACTTTCTGGCTGGTGGGTACGTCAGTCCCACGTGACCATGGCTGACACTCACACAAAAGGCGAGGCACCACAACAAATACTTTGTGAGGACCATTGTCTTCGGTTTGGGAAAGATTGCACTCAGAAGATCACAATTTATCACTCAATCACGGGCTCATAAGTGTCCGTTGTAGGATTCTTTAGATTCGTAGGGGAGTCTGAGTTGACATGGTTGCGGAAGCTGCTCACCTGGAAGAAAAACAAGTATTCGGTGGGAACAAGCAAGAAACCCCATAAATTCCCTACCAAACGTCAAATTTGACCTCTTCAACTTGCAACCTGAAGGTGATACGTCCAGAAGGGAGTAGTTCCTGGTTTCAAAGTACGACTTACACATGTAAACCTAAAAAGCTGCCTCTGTTACATACAAAAATAGAGGCTTTATACCGTTATTCCCTGATCATGAAGTGGTAGTAATCTTCCCAATGGCAAGCAAAAAGATGCCCTCGCCTCTTTCACGACATCACGACGGGATAAAATCAAACCCAAAAATAGCGCCACGTCTCTACCAAGGTCAGGGTGACGGCGACCTTGTCAGGGCCTATTCAGCCGTTAATTTTCCTCACCTCTATTCTTTCCTTCATTCCTTTCCTAGTCCTCAGCTGGACATGGGAATTTGGGGTGGCTATTCCTCTCTTGGTATAAAAAGGCAAATATTCATTAAAGCTCCTATCGGAAAGATCTTCGGAACATGGCTGCTGCCAAAGACTTGAAGGAATTAGCGACGCGACCAGAACTCGCTTCAAAGCCTGCAGGACAGTCGTTGAATCATTGCACAAGTACCTCATGGTATGCCTCCCTATCTGGACATGACTATGCAATGGCCGAAGAACTCACTTTGGCACCCTCTTCTCAATCTTGCTTGGCACTTTGGTTGGAGTGGTCAAAATGCTTATGTAGTATGTACAACTTTCACTCCTCGGATACTTTGATGGCCACTTGGAATGAGCTCACATATCGTGTGCCTTGATGCCGGGAATAAACCTGGGGCACGAATGCCATTCACATTGGCCACCGCAGACCATTGGGATCCTCTTGAAGGAATGCTAAATGTTGCAGCACTCACTCACTCACTCAACCCACCACGGCTCAGTGACTTTTCTGGGAACCTCAAAGTTTAAGTGCTACACTTAAAGGTCACCATCGTCTCGCAAGGAACTTTGAGAAGTGTTGACGAATTTATCAAATGATCTTCCTTCCTCCAACTTGAAAGCGTTTCATATTTTCCTGTGCCTCTAGCCATAAAGGAACAATGAAAAAAGAACCTGCATTCCAGTCCACCTTGTTCATGTGCCTGGAGTACGATTTTCTGCCAAACAATCCGTTGCATTCCTGGCCGGAGGGCCTTGAACGAAACGAAACCCCCTCCACAGGCAACATCATGATGGTGATCATTCGGCCAACCAATGCACAAAACGAGCGAACAATCAGTTTTCGAATTCCAGTTCTGGGATGCAGGTCAAGCGTGAATAGTTTATGAACATTCGGCCAAAAGTTTCCGCGACTGAACGTACATTTACAGGGTTACGTCGAGAGCGACAACGACACAACCAGAATTGGCCAATTTCTCAGTCAGGGTCAGTTCTACGTACCACTCGAAATAAACTTGACTTGATTGAGCGACGGACCAGAGCTTCACGGTTACATTGGCAAATCCAGGAAACGTCAATGGAGGAGACACAATTCTTTTGGGAAATTGGAGAAAGAGATAGAGGCAGGGATTCGGAGGAATCGAAATACTCCATGGACATTCCACAATACGCGAGCATACTTTTCAGATCGAATGTTCAATCATAGGTGGGCTTGAATAATTGAAAATCTAATTGACTTTGGAGAAGGTTCAGCACACGAAAGCAAACATTTTTGTTGCTTCTATCATTTCTCTTGATTGAAAAAATGTGTTTTTAGAATTACAAAAGTATACGAAGGTATAATGTTTTTGAAATTAGGAGGACATGTTTTCAATCATGTTCAATGTGTTCAAAATGGGTTACAAAAATAAGAGAAACATTTGTTTGGAAGTCACCAGCTGAGATTCAAAACGCCCATCTATGATTCTATCTTTATTTTGTGTATTGCGGTGCATTTTTCAAGTTGTACTAGGATGTGCAAATATTGAAGAGCAGGTTTTTCAGCCGATTTGCATCAATTTTGTTCCAGTTTGTTACATAAAAGTTCTCTTTGTCAAGTCGCCTTGTCGCCAAAGTTGCGAATTTTTTGGTAACCAAAAAGTCTACACAATTTAACCTGATTTTTAGACTTGGCCTCATTTCCTTTTTTTGTTTCAATCGAATTCAATGTTTGTACAGGCAATGCATACATTTATTAGATAAAAGTCCCTGAAGGGATTATCCAACAGACGAGAGAGATAAATGTTTTAGAAAAATTGGTTGTTTAAACTCAGAGTTGTTGGCTTAAATACGATGATAGAGTTATTCAAAGATAAAAGGAAGGAGTTTTTCCACAGAGTAATAGCGTTTTGGCACCAGATTGCCAATTTTTTCTATTCCACTAATGTTATTAGGCTTCACTTCCATCATTTCACGTTTTATTTGGTTTGATGAGATTTGACGTTAAGTGTGGCAGAGCCTTTAACATTTGGCAAGCAATTTAAGTAATGCTTTAGGATTTAGGAAAAGGGTTTCCGTTAAAGTTACCGAATTGTCCGTTCACAAAGATAATCCAATCACTTTCTTTTCATCAACTGATTTACAACGCACCTGAATTGAATTTAATACTATCTCGAGACGATTAGTAAAATGTTCCGTTCACTTTGTCTCAATATTGTATAAACCATTTAGATTTTGTCGAAAGTATGTGAAAAAGTGTCAAAAAGCGAAGGAAACATGCAAAGCAAGATGGAGCACTTGAAACTTGATATGTTTTCCCTTATTTTCCCCCGTCGAAAACGACAGTAGACCATAATCAAGTCAATCTTACCACTAACATCCTGTGAACAGTTTCCCATGGAAATATTGCCAAATCTTCAGAAGGGAGCCTTCCTTCTCGGTCCAAGCACTTAAAGAGGTCAAAAGTTTCACAAGACTAAATGCTTCAACATTTTTGAGGGAGGGGAGACACTCTCCTGATTTTCCGGATCATTATCAACTCGTTTAAAATCAGGTCGTTGCTTTTTGATTGCCTGACCCTTTATTGAAAAATTGAGCCAAGGACTCCAGTTTTTGGATTCATAAAAAGTTCATCGCCCTAAGGCATTGGAACTACAAAGACGAGCTTATTAAGGTCAAACAAAGCTTTGATCACGGTGGCTTGAGCTCAATATTTTTAAGAATAATTTCTAAAATTATGTTTTTTCCAGCACTTTGCTTTTCGGTGGATACTGAAAATAATTGCTAGTTGGTTTGGTCAAATATGTTCATGTCAAAAACATGGTTGGATGGCAAAGATCGAATTGAAGGTAGGTTGGAAGTTATTACACGTGAATTTGGGTGTGCCTGAACATGTTTTGGGATTTTGATGTCAAATTGGCCTTCAATCATGAAAATCTGTCCGGAACGCCCGGCCAAATGAGTAGACACACGCATGCAGATTTTGAATGAATGCTGGATTTGAATCACCCTTGAAAATGAGATTTGAATAGATCTAGTGTCAATAGAGAGTCTTTAGTCAGAGATTGTGACTTGGCTTAAGAAAAGGTCAAAGGAAAATTTGCATCATGGCAAGAATCACCTTACCTTCCTTGCACGTTCTTGGCCAGATGCTTGATTCACCCCACCATAAAAATCACTCTGGGGGGGTTAACACAACTAAAAGCCTGGTCACGAACTCGTTTTCTGAAACGATGTTTTTCACTAATTAGAATCACCAACAACCCCTTCACTATAGGGAAACACGACCACCACCTACGAGATCACTGCAAACGTCTTGAGTATTAAGAGTATGAAATAATTCCTCCTCCTCTAGCTTCATACCCAGTTGGCTGCTTGGAAAACACGTCAAAAACTGAAGTCGAATTATTGTTCGGCTCTCAAACCCAACGAACGACCAACCAACGAGGGCCCTTTACATCCAACTTCAGGTGGTTGGGAGTATTTTTTGGCTTTGGTTGTAGTTGTGGCTAGTCGACAAGTGACTCAGGCCATGAGGGCGCTTGAATTGTCTCGGAAAGGCGTTCGTCAAGGTAGAATCCTCGAGCCCTCCTCGTTCTCAATCACCACTGGGGATTGTCGATCCGCAAGCAAAACCACCCTTTCAACCAAGATGCTTGGCAGGCTCGTAAGAAGAACCTGATTGGTTCTACCACGCATATCGAGACTAATGCCAGTATGGATGGATGTCTTTGGAATTCTCGTAGGAAGACGTAGCTAGAATTGACCCATAGGAATATGTCGCTACAGTACTTGGTAGAAGGCCTTCAAAAGTTTCTTAATATAGGTAATATTTGTACGGCTCTTTACTTCCAATGGTTGAATAACCAGAAAGATAAAATGCGAGCCTGAAAAAAGACTTGGGAGACGGTTCATCTTCCTGTCTATGCATGCAGGGTGACTCCATTTTGTGCGTGTTCATTGCTTTGTGGTGAACCAGACTATGACGAATGAGGATATTTTTTTAGGATTTTTCAACGCTGTTTCAATAACGGAGCCTCTCTTTTAAGAACCACAATTCGACTCTTAATACCAGGAAACAAGTGAAGCAAGAATGCACTTCTTCGTGTTGCTCATCACATCCTTTAGATGGGTTCTTGGGAATTTAAGGGTTTCGTATTTTTAAACCACATAGACTTTTTGCTAGGAAGCTCGTAAAAAAGAAGCCTGAAAAACGAGTTGGATGGTACAACTTGGTGAAGGAAAAAATGGGTAACGCTACTTCATCAAGTTGCGGAATGAATTCACCTTGAGCTCAATGGACCAAAAAAGGTTGAGAAAAAGAAATAGTTCGTTGATCTCAAAAAGTATGAACTGTAGTAACGTCCAGGGTAAAACTGTTATAAGCTCAAGATTTATTTACAATAAGATATGAAAGAATCCAAAAGAATTCCATTATGCATCTAAAATAGCTCCTTTGTCGAAAGAAAACTGAATTGTTCCTGTCTTCAAGTGTTAGTTCATCTCTCTTTGTCAACTTGGGGAACTGACACTATTTATGCACCAAAATAAGTTAGGTTGATCAGTGAATCGCACACTGGCAAATCAGATCCCATGCTCAGACGGGATAAATAGCAATCTGCAACCAAAATATCTAAAATAGCACGCGCACACACGAAAATACATCAAGAAAGGAAATTGGCACACAAAACGAAAAAAGCAACATATAGAAATCCAAATTGCATGGAAGGTCTAAAGAAAGCAAACTTTCTAAAGAATACTCACACATTTAACAACAAAATGGTCAAACTTTGCAACAACATTAAGTCAAATTATGTTTCAGTGATTATCAAACACAGTGGTTTCTCGGAACAGACCAATACTCTCCAAGTTTCATTGGATTTTAGCCATAAAAATAAAAAAGGCTCGAGCTAAAGAGTAAATGCAAGTCACAAAAAAGTAGTGGTAGTTTGAGCATTAACAAAAAAGTCTAAAGAAGGCAAACTCTCTAAAGAATACACACACTTTCAACAACAAAATGGTCAAATCTTTAACTCGAGAAGATCTTTTTGTGTGTTACATTACACATAATCACATAAACTAAATAACTGTAGGTTATGTGAGCCAAAATTAAAGTTCCGTTGTATCAAACTGATTTCTGTTGTTATGTGAAGCTTTCATTTAGTTTTAAATATTTAAGGAGCTTTATATATATTTATCGAATGAAATGTTGATTTCAAATATCTGAAAATTTCTCATAACTCTCAATCCAAAGTGAATATTATTGTTTGAAATAGTCGTCCTACTTTAAAGCAAAGCCCAAATATTTCTTTACTGTTTGACCAATTAATATTGATCTTTAAGTAAAAGAAATGTCTCCGTCCTTGCTGATTGGAGGATAGGTATCGGAAAAAACATTTCTGATGAATGATCACATACTGCAACTTTCATCTTTGTGGGATTTAACGTTTAACGGAAATGGCGAACTTAATCCCTAACTGTTCGTTGGTTATGTATAAGAATCAAGTCAGGATCTAACGGAGGAAGTTCATTGTTTGCAACAGATTTTTCCTCCCTAATCATTGAATCTCATTTAGTTTGTGCAATACATTCCACCTCCTGTTGTGGAGTTAATTTACTAACATATATTCGTCAGTTCTATTTCGAGTCCATTGATGGTACCATTTGATGCTTTGAAATTCCTCATTTTTCTCTGTATTGAGTTACTTTGCCTTTTGTGCATCATATATTTCTCATTTTGCTTCTTCGAAAAAGTTTTTTTTTTATTTTGGCAATGAATTTCCATATGCAGTGCGCTTTTTGTTTTTATTTTTGGGATGTTGTTCTTCTGATTGGTAACAAAATTGAAGGAACTCTTAATCAAACCAATAAAGGGCTAAGCAGAAACGAAAAGCAAAAGCAATTGACATTCACTTAAAATGTCTTGGTGCTCATTTCAAAGACCAATGGTATTCCTTAAATTTGAAAGTAAGTATTTCAGGAGTAGGGACGAAAAAAAGCGATCATTCCCCCCAAACTTCGTTCTTCAGATTATCTTTAAGTCAGGTTGTGTTACACTTTTTGACACAAAAACCTAAATTTTTTATTTGTTTAGTCATACAAACCCTGGGCACAGCAATAGAAAATGTCAGGAATTCTAATGTAAAATGAAATGTTAGAACCATGTCAAAGTACAGACGTCTTTATCTTAAATTGAACAATTTCTAAGTTTCATAACACAAAATAATAACATCGGGTAAGATGTGTTTCAAATAATGTTTATTGTTCAATCCACTCCAACACCAGAAGGCGATAGAGAAAACAGAGGCTAGTTTTATAGACGCAAAAGATCGATCTCAAGATCGTACTTTAGTACTGGTAGTCCGATCTTGAGATCCATCTTTGCGTCAAAAAACCAGCCTCAGGACTCAGCCAGAAGCGATTAAATATGTCCATCGAACAAACTACGAGTACTTTCATGTTGATACATCAGCCATATCATTTTATTTCTTCAGTATTCTTAGTTCTTGTTTTTTTGGTTATCGACATTAGTGTTTGAAAACAAGACACAAAATTCCCGAACAAAAAGAACACCCAAATCAAACGATTCCTTGACCTTTGATTTTTTGGAGTTCTTCAACACACATTTTCAAGCTTTCGGAGAGTTGAGAATGTGATTGATGGCTGACAGTTCTTCTTTATTTCTTGTAATCTCCGATTGAAGAACATCAATTCATGTTAGAAGGACATTTGATTGTTCCTCAGGTATGGAATCTGATGATGAAATCTGAGTAGAGATTAAAAAGTGAACATGTCAACCACGCACTTTCCACGAATTTCATGATCAACAGAAAAATGGTAATTTTGTTGAGTGGCTAACTCGTATGTTTCCTCAAGCCAATCAGATATCAAATTTACCATACTTTCATATCATCGCATTGTGGTATTTTTTTAAGAAAAGTATACAACTCTTCAGATTTGGATACTTGCTGAATATTATAACCTCCATTGTCATTTTCACCAACATCTAATTTTGACGGTACTTACGTCAATGAGCAAAATTTCATCCCGTTTAAAGCAATCTTACTCTCGCCAACCTAGGGTCTATTTTAAAAACAAAAAAATGTGACGTTCTCAGTAGGGATGAGCCAAGTTACATTTCTTGACATAGGTTCTTTGACGTAGACGTAGGTAATACTGCGGGTTTTACTCTTCAAACTAGGGACAAGCAGTGCGAACTCAATCCTTTACTCTTGCTGAACACATGTTTGGATCATTCCAAGCAATGTGTAGAACGTATTATGTCTTAACTAGTGATGGGTTTCGAGTTCTGAGTGCTGCCATTTTTGACTCGAAGTTTATTACTGTTCAAAAGGGCAGGTTAAATTGAACCTTTCAAAAAGACCTCAACTAGGACTAATTTGGCAGCACTAGAAATAAATCAAGTTCGACTTCCATCAGTGGTTATGCTTATGGATTTCGAGTTGGCGGTGTTGCCATATTTTATGGCAGATTAGGTCCATTGCTTGTTGAGCAGTTTAGTTGTGGTCAGTTTTTTGACCCTAAAGACCACAATGGCAAAACTCTGCCAAAAATCCAACTCGAAAAGCATCAGTAGTCTAAACGTCTAAATTGAGGCCTCTTGAAGCTATGGGATGAACTTCAAAATGTAATGGTGCGTGCCACCGGTCTAGGGTTCTAACACACTTCCGCACCAGCAGAGACAAACACATTGGATAAATCACTTCAGGTTTTCAACGTCGATGTGATATGTGTTCTATAGGCAAATTTCAGCTTTAAAACTTTGGAGTTTAAACTTACGAGTTTGAACACAACTTTTGATCCACCCTGTAAAATGTTGTACTTAAAAAATAGCAATGCCAAGGTTGTAAATTTATACATTTTAAAGAATTATTGACGATTTTCTTCTAAAGACATAGCCTAATATTGTAAAGTCAACTTCTCGAGTATCGATTTCGATACTGACTCGATCGAGTCATACGTTTTTCCAACCACATCCATCGCTATCGTCTAAAATGTCATATTTAAAAAAAATCACAAACACCCAAGGCTGTACACTGTATTTATATTTTCAAGATTCCGTTGTCCCATGCGAAAACCCAGTTATTTTTCTAGCCTCCAAAAGTCTCTTTTTCAGACTTTGACAAGTTCCAGAAGAGCGGTTCGCATTTTCTTATTACGGATATATATAATAATAGGACTGATCAGTGATCCCACAAAGTAGTACATCAAGTGAATGGAGGGGATCAGTACAAATTGCATGGTTTCTTGAGAGGATTCGGATTCGGTTCCGTTGGGAAACCGCAATCTTAAGATGACACTAGGAATCACGGCAATAGTCAACAAACAAAACACACTTCCAGCTGTTGAAAATAGATCGGCAACTGCACTGTGATTGCCCATTGCAGCAAAACAGTTATGAGACCGATTTTGTTGTTCCTTCAAGCATTGGACCTTGTTCTTTTTCAGGTCAGATTTTCGTTTCTCTACAAACATCTTCATATGTAAGAATAAATAGAGAATTCCGGTAAGTAGACAAAGGATTGTTGAAGGGCTTTTAGGGTAAACTTTGGGATATTCTTCGTAACTTTGAGGGTCTTCTCCGGTACACAATGCATAATCCAATCGATAGATGTTGTAAACCAAGAACTGGCACATGGCATACATGCCACCAAAAAAGGTGTTCAACACGGTTAAGAACTGTTCAAAGAAGTCGTCGTTCAAGGCTCCGACGTTCTTCCACTTGAATGCGTATAGATAACGAAAAATCACGGATTCGTTAACGCTTAATAACGCCGAAAAGAAGGTCCAATGTTGGATGGAACTCTGGATGATGCACACGAATGGAGGATAGGGTCCCAGGGAAAATCGGAAGCACATCACATTAACACTGATGATATTGTTGAATAAAATGCAGATACATGTGTACGAGTTCAAACTATTTAGTAGAGTTCGCTCGTAATTGGTGCCAAAACGCTCGTACCAAATCATTCCTAGGAGGAGTCCGTTGCCAATGACTTCAAGAAAAGTCCAGGATATCATGAAAAAAGCGATGTTATATGGGTTCAAGTAGAGATCTTTGAAGTAGTCGGTTGTTCCATTGATCTCCCCGACCATTTTTCTTCAACTGATACAAAAAATCGTAGGTACTTTTTGAGAGAAATGAGCGCTGCAATCAAGAGAAGTCGGAGAAAGAAAAAGGGTACACGAATCCACACGAAATTCAACGCATTTCGTCTTTGATGGGGAATATTCAGATCAAAGTGCTTAGTATTATAACTTAACAAAGCATGCCTAGCTCTCGTCAAGAAAGGGATCAAATGTCAGCTTCTTTGTAGCTATTACTTCTATTTCGTCTGCTTGTTGTACCACTAAATTTCACTGGACTGAGAGGCTAACGAAAAGAACCAAGAAAATAAAGTAAACGGGATAGTAAAAAAAAAAGGTTGCAAACGTGAGAGTTGTATGGAATGCTATTAGTACTAATAAGAATATTTTTGCTAATGAATATAATGGACTAAATCCTATTCGTAACAAACAAGATTTATGACACTAAAATTCTGAAAATGGACACCATAAGCAATATTTCGTTATCAAAAGATTACACACTGTAAGTTACTTGATGCTCTGCGTGGCCTTATTGCGGTTCACTATGATGATAAACAAATTCCGGATTTAGTTGCCCAACTCTTTAAATTTAACCATAAATGCCGAGCTTCGATTTATGCATAATAGAGGAAATGCTTGGGATCTCTTTTTCGACCAGGAATAGAGGATGAAAATCCAACATGTGCGAAGAGGCTTTTTTGAACCAAAAAGGCAGATTCATTGGGATTGTCACGGAAATAGTCTCTAAGAATGAAGTCGATTGGTAATGTGGAGGTGAACATCCTTTGATGCAAATACTGGATGATTTGGAACAATTTTTCCCTCGAAAATACAATGGCACCTGTTGATCCTGCAACGAAATCAGTTAAGGGTTTCAATGTGTCATTCAGTCGTAGAAAAACAGTAGGATTAAATGATGAAAGGAAAGCTCTTTTCTTCAAAATTTAGTTTCGCAAAACCTAGAATAAGAAGTCATAAGCATTGAAAAAATCAGATTTAAAGGTATCGTCAAAACAAGGATTGAACACTAGGTGAGAACAACAACTTGTATTAGACCAAACGGATCGAAAGGTCTTCTTGTGCTTTCCTCTAATAAAGAGGCTCTCAATGCCACAACATGTGAGTTAATTTTAACCACGAGAAGGTTGTTTTCGTTGCCATTTGTGTGTTGTCAATTTGAAATTGTTTTGTAATAAATATTGCAAGAAGCGAGTCTGCAAAACTGCCCATGAATTGGGGTCGTTTTGGTTCATCGACAACTAACTTCGTTAACTGTTGTTTGTAATCCCTAGTGAGAAAATCAAACCACTAGGAATTCAAAATGTGTTCGGTTCTTTAGATTGTTTGATTTCGGTCCATCACTCATCAATAGACTTAATGGGCTCATACCAGAAGGAAATGGGATCAGAGCGTTTGGTGCGAAGTAATGGTAAATCACCAAAACGCTATGTTGTCGTCCCAGGAGCAAAAACGTCCCAACAACAAATGGCACGGTAGTCAATGCCAAATAGATCAGTTGTTTTCGAGTCCGACGCTTTCTGTATTTTAAGCAATAAATAGCGATCACAAACCCAGTGATCAAGGCTGAAAACATGGCAATTTCGAGCACATGCAATAAGGTTAGTTCGTAGCCCTAAAATTAGAAAGATACAACTCCTATTATTAAAATTACACTTTTTCCGAGGTCATGATACCTGATACTGTAACGGATAAAACAACTTCAAAGCAGTCCAATCGGTTCCATGTAGATGACCTAAGATACTCTTCAACCTTCTTGCCGAATTTTTAAGAACAATCATGTCATCTTCCATGACAAGGAACATTTCTGAACGAAAATAATTCAATGATTCGTTCAAACAAACCCTGAAATCGTGAGTTTCCTTCTGCCTAAAAAAACAAAGAAAGGAAGGCTATTATTTCGTAATTCTCTCATTTTTTAGCTGGTACAGTACTTACAGATCATTTGAAAATGAATTTCTTTGCCATTGGTAGACATTATAGGTTGTCATGGCCACTGAGAGGGATTGAGCAGACACATGCGATTCAAAATCAAGGTCCGTGTTACAAACCAAGACTCCCGTCTTGATTTCTGACTGAACGATCAAATTCTCATTGATTGCGGCTAATGTCCTCTACTCATAAAAATGCACATGAATACTAATGCAAGGTCGAAGCAATCGTCTTTTACGTACTTTTAAGTAATCCATGTCATGCCGTTTCATGGTGATGACAACAACAGCCACTTCACTCGCTGGATTGGACATATTCCAACTATTATGTTTCAACTCATCTATCCAATAAGAATCAGCGATTTGATGAGCAATTTCTTGCCGATCCAATACTTGTTTGTGCAATATTTCAGGTTTTCCCGCGAAGTAAAAGGAATAGGGACAGTGCTGCCTAGCGTATGGAAAAATGCCAAAAGCGTGGAGACATACCAATATTGTGTTTAGTCTAACAAAGTCGATTGTAATGCTTTTATTTAACACTGACATTTTGTTACTGGTTTATGTTTTGATTTTGCTGCCATGAATCCTCGTGGTGAGAGAGATAAGGAGGATTAGCCTCTTTTCCATGGTGCCAGTCATTGTAAAAAAAGATAATGAAAGTAGAGTGACCCAGTGGGCTATGACAAATACAAAAGCATTTTTCTCTTTCGCAAATATAAAGAGAAAAATGAAACAACCAGTAGGACCTTTTGAGGTCGACGGTAAAACTGTCAATGATAATGAAATAATGGCCAATATGCTTAGAGTTCAGTTCTTTGGTATATTTTCAATTTCGAAAAGGGTAGAAAAAGCAGGCCATGATGCTACGAGTAATGTTGTTACTGAAACAGGCATTCATGGTCAGGATAATCGATTGGAGGATCTGGTAGTCACAGATCAAGATGCTCTTGAAGCCATCAAGAGCTTAAAGCTCTCGAGTTCTCATGGATTTGATGGTGTGACGTCTCAGTTTTTTGATAAAATGTTCACAAATACTTAACCATGTTTTCTCCTTTTTGATGCGTTGCATCTTAGATCAGGGCAAGTTTCCCTCTTCTTTAAAAGTAGCTCATGTCGTTCCAATTTTTAAGGGCGGAGATAAGTCACTCCCTAGTAATTATAGGCCCATTTCTCTGACTTCCAGTATTGCAAAGGTGTTTGAGAAGATCATGAAGTCCAAGCTTGTTGAGTATTTGGAAGCCCATGATATCATTCCCCCGGGGCAGCATGGGTTTCGAGCCCATTTTAGTACTGTCACCCAATTGGGTGACCATATTGAGCAGATCGCTGAAGGGCTTGAAAGTCACGAGTCAGTAGTTGATGTAGTCTATCTTGACTTTGCCAAGGCCTTTGATGAGGTAGATCATGGTCTTTTGCTCGATCAACTCAAAGAGTTTGGGGTCCAGGGTAAGGTCCTGAATTGGATTGATAGTTTTATAAGTGAAAAGAAGGAAATAGTTAAAGTTGAAGGATCTTTTAGCAGCATTTATAATGTCAAGTCAGGTGTGCCGCAAGGTTCAATTTTAGGTCCGCTCTTGTTTATTCTCTTTATTGCTCCTCTCCAGAAGTTTAGAACAAAAGCCAGTATTTCTTCATATGCTGATGCAAGGAGATCTTCAGACTCTGGAGACTCAGTCACGCTGGGAAACGACAGTTGAGAGACAGCGGGAGTGCAGTCTACTTTATAAATAGAAACTAGGTGATTTGTGTTTTGGAAACGTAGAATTTCTCACGTCGAATAATTGGAAGATGGTGAACACTTGTGCTGCACCTGGTTACAGGTCTGGCTACTGGTCAAGATACGGAGACCCACCTCCAGATCCGCAGATGTCCATGCACAAGGTTCCAAGTGACCCGTTCAGCGAGTTTCAAGATATCTTTCGATCACGCCAAAGCCATCACGGAACCAGACAGAGGCTCGCTACTTCAGGAGCCCGACAAGCCCTTCAAATTTAAAAGGAGGAGGCTTAGTATGAGGCGTTTCTTGAGGATGAACGCTTAAAGTTCCTTGAGGATATCAGGTTCAAGCAACACACCCTTGGCTTGCCAGAAGGCATCTCAGTCGTCAAAAAACCAAACGGTCTCCTCTTTCTAAACATTGAGGAAAGAGGAACTGGCCAGATCAATATCTTGTTCATTTAACAAATATTTCAAGATGGCACCTTTAAATTGCAAGTCCAAAACGTGATCTTCTCCCAATCCTCTGTTGCAAGTGTGACAACCCGAGATCACATCGAATACTCATGGGAAATACCAAATATTTTGGCAGCCTTGAAGAGCTATGGAGAATACTTTAATGAAGATAAAAACAGTCTTAACCGAATAGTCCAAGACTTTCAATACGGTGAACACAAACACGTGCAATTTTACATCAACAATACAGATAAACCGTGGAAAGTGGTGAACACTAAAAGTGCCGTCCTTCACACACAAAAACGTGCCCCATCCCGTGCCCCAATTTATTCAGTTTAGGATGATTACTTGAAATTTCTTTCGAAATTTTCTACCAAGCCTCTATTCTCAATAAATGGTAACGCGCTACTAATTGAAGACGACACAAATTCCTCCGGGAACGCGGAATCTCTTGAATTAATTGAAAAAGTCGAGTCAAATGGTGTATTGCTGGAATTGAATAAGGTGACTCCGATATGTAACGTACACCGGAGGCAGTTTTGCCCAAACAGAAAGAATGGTTGTTTGCTAGACCACCCTAAGTGGTGTCCTAAACTAACTCAGTACGGACTGAAAAAACATAACAGCAAAGGATGTAGTAAAGACAATTGCGAGTTATTTCACCCCTTCATGTGCCTCAAATCAATGAAATTTGGAAACTGCTACAATCCCAAGTGCAAGTATGCTCATGTTAAAGGGACGCAACGCAAGCGCCCAGCCTTTGTGAGCTTCAATCCCCCGGCACAACCCTCAAATCCTATCTGTATTCCTTTCCCTCCCCCTTCCGTCCACTACCCTCGGTTCAGTCAGTTGGGGGCCCACATCGGCAATTCACCTCAAACTTATTCAAATGTTGTTACTTCCCACTCATCTCGACCTACGGTCCCCAGTGTGGGAACACAAGAAAATCCCAATGCATTTGTAGCAAAAGTGGATTTTTTACGGCTCGAGGGGATGGTCCAAAACCTAATTTTAATGATGCAACAGAAAAACCAAGTTACTTGAAAGGAATTTACCTTAACACTCAATGTCTCATTTCAAAAAAAGACTCTTCCAAGATCAAACTGCTCGAAGAATTGGCCATAGCCAAACGGATCATTTTTATTTCCCTCACTGAAACTTGGCTAAGGAACGGGGTACTTGATGAAGAGTTGAAAATAAAAGGCTTCACATTATTCCGCTGTGACAGAGAGAGGCCCAGTAATCCAATTTTTCCCCACGGCGGAGTATGTCTTTACATCAAAAATGAATACATAACGTCTACCACCAAAATGTCTAACGGAGAAGTGGAGATTTTGATAGCGCATGTAACGTCCATTGATTTAACATTAATCACCGTCTACAGACCTCCCAATAGCTCTCTTAGTGCATTTAATGATGGTCTTGTATTTATTCAAAACGAATTAGCAAAATCTCTTTGCTCACAGTACATCATCATGGGAGATTTCAATTTTTCAAAAAACACGGTTGAGTGGCACCCTACCCCACTAGGTTATATCCCACTTCCGAAATCATTTTCCAAATACTTTCAAAGATTTGAAGACTTTATGCGAGATAATAACCTCTCTCAGCATGTTGGAATGGCTACACGGGAAGACAGTATTCTCGATTTAGTGCTTTCCAGCGATCCAGACTTGGTAACAAGTGTTCAAGTGTCGCAGACTAACATCTCGGATCACAATATACTTGAATTATGTACACATATTGAAAATGTCAAAACAAAAGGTAAAACTCTTGGAGTAGTCTCCAAAATTGGATTAACCAAGTACCGGTTCAAAGAGGAGCATTGGCCCTCTATTAATATAAGCCTAGAATCACTCGACCTTGTTTATAAAATGGAAAAGATTGATAAAATTGACGAAGCTTATGATGTCCTGATATCAACTTTTGATGAAGTGTGTGCCAATACGGGGGTACCCATTTTAAAAAACAAAACAGGGGGCGTGAAAATACCCAAAGAGAGGCAAAAACTTTTCAAGAAGAGAGTTTCCTTGACAAAAAGACTAAAATCATGCGGTAGTCATTCATTAAGGTATCGTAGTATAAACAAACAGATCACCACCATTGATGTTCTTCTCAAATCCTCTTTTGAACGGGACCAATTGAGGAAGGAGAGGAAAGTTGTTCAGGATGTAAAACAAGACCCTAAAGCTTTTTACTCTTATGCAAACTCCAAACGGAAGAACAAACCTCCAATTGGTCCTTTTCGTTTGGCGGACAAAGAAGTATCCGACCCATCTGGTATGGCGGACATTCTTAGCAATCAATTTACCTCCGTGTTCTCTACCCCTACCCATTGCAAATTGAACCACCCTAGTTCATACGACAATTCTTTCTCGCTAGAAGACATAATCGTCGAAGAAAAGGACGTCATTGAAGCAATTAGATCTCTAAAGTCGTCCAGCTCTCCAGGACCTGACGGCGTGACGGTCCAATTCCTTAAGCGAACCGCCAAAGTTATTTACCCTATGCTTGCATACATAATGAAACGGTCATTAGTGGAGGGACTCATTCCTGATCAACTTAAAACCGCCCACGTTATCCCTATTTACAAGGGTGGCGCTAGGGATGAGCCTGCCAATTACCGACCAATATCCCTAACCTCAAATATTGCCAAAGTCATGGAAAAAATCGTAAAGGTTAAGCTTGTTGAACACCTTAACAGAAAAGAGGCCATTCCTCCACAACAACACGGGTTTCGTGCTCATTTTAGCACATTGACACAATTAATCCAACACTTTGACAACATAATTGAGGGACTTCAGCACCATGATTGCGTAGATGTTATTTATCTAGACTTTGCCAAGGCTTTTGACAAAGTAGACCATGTTCTACTGCTTAATTGTTTAGCTGAAAATGGAGTGGTAGGAAATGTTTACTTGTGGCTTAAAGGGTTTTTAACCAACCGGACTCAAACCGTGAAAATTGAAGGGAGCTTGGGAAATCCCAGCCAAGTTGTGTCCGGTGTCCCACAAGGGACAATACTGGGACCAGTGTTGTTCACATTATTTATCGCTTCCTTACACAGATTGCCCCTACACTCGTCTATCTCATCATATGCCGACGACACCAAGCTAGTGTTTGGTAGAAAATCCCATAACACCACTGACTTGCAAAACGATTTAAACCTGGTTTACGAATGGGTAGCTGGACGGAACATGTCATTAAACGGAGATAAGTTCCGAATGATGACCTACAATCCAGCTGGAATTGATGCACCCACCTATACAGATAATTGCCAGAACCCTATTGTGTATGAAAGTACTATTAAAGACCTTGGAATAACAATAGAAGACAACGGGAAATTTGATAAACACATACAATTGAAAGTGACTAAGGCTTATCAAACATGCGGTTGGATCTATCGCACATTCAAATCAAGGGACCAATACATAATGAAAACCCTTTATAGGTCGATAGTCCAGCCACATTTGGAATATGCCTCCCCCATCTGGGCGCCACTAACAGCGGGAGGGCTGAACAAAATTGAAAGTGTGCAACGGAGCTTTACTAGATCTATTGATGGCATGAGCGGCCTAAATTACTGGGCACGCCTCAAGGTTTTAGATTTATATAGCATTCAACGAAGGTATGAGCGTTACCTGATTCTTTATGTTTTCAAATGTCTTCATGACTTGTGTCCAAACCCAGGAATAACACATAATCAAAACGATAGGAGAGGCATTACTTGTAATACGAGGTTCAGAATTCACCCAATAGACAAACAACTAGTCAAGAACTTGAAGTGTTCTTCTGTCTTGAATCGAGGACCAAGCCTATATAACTTGCTCCCCAGTTCTCTCAGACGATTCTATAAATTAGATAACCCGTTGTTCAGCTTTAAACGCGATTTAGATTGTTTCTTACAATCTATACCGGACCAACCAAATGCTCAAGGTTGCATGAGAGCGGCAAATTCAAATAAGTTGTGTGACCAAATATTTTATCAAACATAACATGACTTACAGGGAATTCCATTCCCTGTATCGGTTAGAAATCCGAAAAATGTAAAAAAAAAAAAAAAAATCAGTGTCCGAAGGTGAAACCATCCATAATGGCGCTATAAAACTTCGATTGATGCTCAAGTTTCTTCCCGTTACTCATTTGGAGTCCATTGAAGACAGCAGTATTGGTTTCTACATTGCTGGTTATCTTGTGCGATCGTCGAGTGAAGCATACCAAATGCCCAAGCTTGGTGTCACAGGGCAAAACCTTAATAGTTTTTAACCTTGAAGATGAAAAAGCCTCAACTTCCAATGGCCCTCGAGAGAGCTTTTTGGAGCAAACCAACTGTGGAGGTTTATCCGAACCAACCGATTAAGTCTACCTGACTTGTATTCATACCTGGGGTATATTCTCGCAAATCATGGCAAACCAGGAAAGCAAGAAATTTCTTTTAGAATGCCAACACCCAAGAGAGGTGTTTGCCAAAAGCTTTTGTTTGATCATTGGAAGCTCATTTGATACAGCTTCCATTTTGGAAGCCTCCTGTGGCAAAGGTCGCTCTTATGAAGTTATTTGTGAAGAAACAGCCAAGAGAATGTTCAACTTTTTTGGCAAAATTTTTGCCAAAGAACAGAACACTGAAATTTACGACAGCAAGGAAAAGACAAAACAGTTTGACGCCTCCAAATCCAGCCCAGGGGCCAAGATAATAAATAAATTGCAGTCTCAGTACTAAGAAAAACATTCGTGGACAATGGAATATGTACTTGTTTTTGTTATGTTTTGTTGCTAAAATATACTGTTGTTTTGTCATGTTCCTTTCTTTATCTTCAAGTTTTGTAAGTGTCCAGTTTTACTTTCTTGGTATTTCGGGACATTTACTTGCTAGAAATAATCTACAAATATATAGCAATTAATTTTTGATTGATTGATTTTAATTGATATTTTATGAATTTTTCAGTCAGAAATATCGCTCGAATTGATTTTGAACCTCTTTTTCTGTAAAGAAATGTCTTGCTGGCATCGCCCTTTCATTGCCTTGACCTTGCGCCCAGTCTACCTCCAGGGTAGAGTACTCCTTGGGTGATGATACAAAATTAGTTTGTGGAAGGAATGGTCAGGACTGAAAATGTTTAGTTGAGGACTTGGAGAAAGTCCACTCTTGGGTTGGCGAGAGTAATATGGCATTGAACGGGATGAAATTCCGCACAATGAAGTATGGGGCGTCAAAATTAGATGTTCCGCTCAAAGACAATGGAGGTTGTGATATTGAGCAGGTATCGTCCATGAGGGATTTAGGAGTTGTCATCCAAGATGATGGAAAGTTTGATGAGCATATCCAGTTGAAAGTGAGGAAGGCATTTCAAACATGTGGCTGGATCTATCGCACTTTCAAGTCCAAGTCCAGAGATAGTATTACGATGCTAACTGGTACAAATCGATTGTTCAACCGCATCTTGAATATGCTTCCCCCATTTGGGCTCCAATGAGTTCAGCAGGTTTGCAAAAGGTCGAGCAGGTCCAAAGATGTTTTACTAGGAACATCACAAGAATGAGAGAGCTTTCGTATTGGGAGAGGCTCCAGAAATTAGGGCTGTACAGTACTCAGAGAAGGTATGAAAGGTATCTGATACTGTATGTTTTCAAGAGCATTCATGGGCTCTGTCCTAACCCCGGATTTGAGATCAGTTGTAGCGATCGTAGAGGTATTACGTGCGCTCTGAGAGCACCTCCAAATCTTAAGGAATCAAGGCTAGTTCGAACAATGAAGTGCTCCTCTTCTTTATCGGGCTCCTTCATTGTTAAATTTGTTGCCCATTAGTCTTCGTCGGGAACATGTAGGAACTGATCCTCTAACGGCTTTTAAAGCAGGGTTAGATAAATTCTTAAATGGAATTACTAATTAACCCAGTATTCAAGGGTTGTGTGTACAGATCTGCCAACAGTGGCATGTTGGTAGACCAAATTTCGTATAATTGTTACTTGTATAAATTATGTTTTGTAGAGTTCAATATTGTGTATTCCAGTAGATTTAAAAAAATGTCACATTCTGGGTTTCATATCGGCAAAATATATAGGGAACGCAGTCTAACTTGACGTGAGCAAGAGCTCAATTAGTAGTCTTCAGCTACACCTCCCTCCTAGTTTGGAAAGCTCAATGCTTCACCTGCGTTTTCTTCATCTCCAAATTCCATTTTTTCTTCTTTCTTCTCATCCACAATTTGCCTCGTCCAGCATCAACCACCATTCCATGCTCTCGTAAGAAATCCATTCCCAGCACCGGGGTCTCGACTTCACCTATCCAGAAGGGGTGCAATATCTTGAGGTCTCCGTACTCGACTAAGCATTTCTCTCGACCCACCAACTTTATGGGCGCGCCACTTATTGTCCGACACTCCAATATCCAGCCATCTTCCCCATTCTCCCCATCTTTTGACTTAGGTATGACACTCACGGTTGCTCCCGTGTCCACCAGCACCGACGTCTTCTGCCCATGGAGTTTAATATCGACCATGAATTGGTCATTTCCTATAATTGCATCCACGTGCTCTTCTTTCTTGATTGGACACTGTCTTGCAAAATGTCCACCACGATTGCAAATGAAGCATTTCAATTCTATTCTTCGGTCAATCTCCGTAGAACGCACTTCTCGCAGATTCTCTCCGTAGCAATGCTCCGCATATCCTCGTCCCAATGTCTCATTCACACCTTGAGCCATCAACGCAGTCTGAACGGCCTCTTCCAATTTGGCATTCCTCCCGTTTAAGGCGACCTCCTTCAAATCCATCCGTAGCCCAAGTACAAAACGATCTCTGACAAGAGCATCGCGGTTTGATTTCTCAAATTTGGGATAGCACTCCTTGACCACCCCTTTCACCCGTTGCACGAAGTGTTGTACCGTTTCTCCCTCTTTCATATCCAGGTTCCAGAAGAAACTCTGCACAGAGGCCTCTCTATAGACTTCTTCAGACGGAAGAAGGGATGACTTGATCAGTTCAAAACTGCTCAGAACTCTATCGTCCAATTCGTCTAGGATGCTAGATTCAACTTCCAGTAATCCAGCGAAAATTTTCGCGGCATCCTCATCTCTCCAACCATTGGCCTTTGCCACTCGATCAAAATATTTGACGTAATCCCCACGCTGTCTTCAGACTTCTTCGGTATTGGCGATACCCCCACGCCAGACATTGGACCACCCAATCCATCCCCAGATTGTTGTCTTCCCGCCTCAGTCATCCCAGTAACCTTTCATCAAATGATTAAACTTCCACTTTATCGCTGGCACCACCGCTGCCACCATGTAGAGTTCGATATTGTGTATTCCAGTAGTTAAAGTAAAAGGTCACATTTTGGGTTTCATCTCGGCAATATATATAGGGAACGCAGTCTAACTTGACGTGACCAAGAGCTCAATTAGTAGTCTCCAGCTTCATTAGTCCTGGAAGGATATAGTGTTATATATTCTAGTGCATTAAGCAAATGTAATGAAATACTTCTTGTTAAAATATACCTAAATAAACACATAAATAAATCAATGTTAGCAAACACGTTGTAAAATAGATGAGAAGGAACAGGAAATAATTTGTTGCAAACTTGTCTATA
>CM021313.1:4771123-4800294 GCA_010645155.1 Tigriopus japonicus
TTCGATATTGTGTATTCCAGTAGATAAAGTAAAATGTCACATTCTGGGTTTCATATCGGCAAGGGAACGCAGTCTAACTTGACGTGAGCAAGAGCTCAATTAGTAGTCTCCAGCTACAGTTTATGATTAATTTGTTTATAAGGAATCGAATTACTTGCAGCGGTAGCAGAAAAAACATAACCAACCAAAAAAATAACAGGAATACCAGATTCAAGGGTGTTATTAGAAACCACTCGGTTTTATTAGTACAATAGAAAGTGTTTGGCATGCCTCTTATCGTTAAATATCGACGATTCATAGCCAATATGGTAAAAAACATTATATTCTAAGGAATACGCATTTAGAGCATTTTCTTTAATGTAGTCGTTCAAAATGAAATCAATTTCTCTGTTTTGGTTGGGCATGTTCATTACGTAATCATATATCTCAAATGCGTGTTTGCGTGCGAATAAAATTGCGCCAGACGAGCCTAGAAGAAACAAGAGAGAATATGGACCAACTCATATGTAAATATCTCAAAAATATAAATGTTGGGTGAGCCACAAAAATTTAAATACTATTTTCTTTGGAGCTTGTGCGAAATGATAAGGAAAAATTCTGGTTTTAGTTAGACAGACGCAACAAAAAATATAAAAATGAAAACAAAAAACAGCTAACTCTTGCGTCTTTAGTTCCCGAGAAAATGGACTCTGATCAAGACAACTACGGCAAGATCTGCGCACTTCTTGAAGCTTGTGAGGGCCCTCAGAATCTTGAGGCTCCTAAACGTGGGCAAGGCTACCTTGTTCAACGTCCATGATGAGGAGAATAGTGATAGGAATGCTGAGAGCGGTGGCAAAATTTAGTGGCCTTGTGATTGGTGACGCCCCTCACCTGGTTCCCGACAGACTTCAGGCTCACTGCGGTTGCATATGTGTGGATCCTGGAGGACACATTCCTCCCATGGATCTGGACCAATTTCCCAGATGGCAAAGTGGTATTCCAACAAGTTAGGGCGCTCTCCCACATGTCCAAATTGGCCCTGAAGTGGCAGGACAAAAACTACTTGTTCTGGTCAAAGCAGCTCTGTCCTCCTTAGACTACTCCTTCTGGGTGCACATCTAGTACCGTGAGACATACACATGAGTACCGTCTACCAGTCTATTTTCAGCGCCCTGAAGGACTCCATCAACTGGCACCGGGATGCAATGTTTAAGGATTTCATCAGGAGGGGTGCAGATTTCTGGCAAATAAAATGTGCCTTTTAGGCCCCAAAAATGGCCAATAAACGCGTCCAAAATAGCAAATAAAATGGCACATGTAACAAGAAATGGTAAATAGAAGGCAAATAGACACGAAAATTTACCAAAGTATCGCATAAGTGATTGTTACATTCGGAAAATGAGTATTACAGTTCATCAACAATAAAGCGAAATGCAAGTGTTTGAAAATTTAAGAGATAATATTTTATTCCATTGAATAATCAATATATCCCTTAAGTAAAACATTTTCGGCAAAAAATGTTTTTCCTATCTTTCCCCACAAAAGACAATTTTTGCGTTGATTTGTTCAAAAACCGACAAATTTTGCATTTAACTGCCCAAAAATGGCAAATTTAATGAAAAATGGCAAATAAACTTCAAAAGCTAGCAAATTGCAAATAAACTTGTTTTTGGGCATAAAATCTTATTTGCCTGAAATCTGCACCCCTATTCATCAGAAAGACAATTTGCACATTCAGGCCTCCAATGCTACACTGCTGCCAATGCTACAACTATGCCCATAGTTATACGAAAGGTAACCATGAAGTTTTGTGGCTGTACTACTTATTGCCGTATTTGATCTTGTTTAAGTTGTAAGTATCGAAATTTATGTGGCTCCCCCGGTATTATACTTACTTCCGTGTGGTATTGTATGCTTGAATGGAAAAAAGACGTTGTAAAAAGGGATCAGTGTATGTTGTCGATTTAGCATGAAAAGACTCAGCAAGGCATTCAAGGAAAGGAAAAGGAACAAGTTCTGATGAGATGAGCGCCAGCGACGATTATTCTCCGCCATGATTGCTCGCCAAAGAACCAATGAAATTGCTCCAACGATAAAGGAGAAGGTTACCAATTCCAAGATGGACCAAAAGGTCAATTCAAATCCCTTCAAAGAAAATAGCATTTGAAAAATCGTGAAGAAATGTGAAAAAAGAGACTCTTGCGTAAGAAATAAAAAAGTTAGTTATAATAATAAGTAAAAACAGACAAAATATGTTTTATCCATTTGAAGGTCTAAAACAAGCTTTTAAGCATATTTTTTTTTGTTTTTCAAGGGTATTCATTAGAATATTTTGAGTTTTCGCGACAATTGAAGAAAAAATCAACAGAAATCGCGACTAAAATTACAAAAAAACGCTTTAAGTTACCAAAACTGAACCAAAAAATCCTACTAAATGTGACCACGGCTGTTTTCGGTTAAATATTATTCTTTAAGTGACTGAGTACATACGTTTTTGCAAAAGTATGCAAGTGAAATTTTCTTGAAATCTTAAAAATGTGTTTTACCTTAAATCAAAGTTACTTTCATCAGCACAAAATATCTTACTCATTCACTTTCTCCTATCTGAAACACTGATCTGCCATCATAAATTTGTTCCATTCCATGTATCAATAATAATAAAATAAATCGTGCTCTTGTGCCCTGCGTGTCGCAAGACTTTCATATAAGTTCATATATTTTTGCAAAATTTAGGAACATTCGTGTTGTGCTGTGAGCCTAGGGCTGAAAAATGTCATTTGCGTACTAGTTTCTTTTTCAATTTTGGAAAAAGGGTTTGTTTCTAGATTTGGATCAAAAAGATATCAACTTTCTCCGAGCCCTTATAAATACCTTGTGCTGGTCTGGGTAGAAAAGTTTGGTAAATGCCCATTTTGGATCCGGATTGGCTGTGTACCAATCAATGAGCTTTTCGATGTGGGCAAGATATTTAGGCTTGATCAACATGTCATCCTCAAGTAAAATGATATATTCAGATCCTGGTGAGGTATCAGCTAGCTCTCTCAGACAAGTAACGTAGTCGAGGGTCTCTTTTTCTCTGTTAAAAGAGTAAATGAACCAAGATAATGTTAAATTCTGAACATTGATTAATGGTTTACTTTATCTCAAAAACTACGTATCTACAGGGTGACACATCAATCTTTGCCTCCTAGTTTTTTTTCATTCTTTCATTCATTTTTACTAAATGGGGCACGCTGGAGAAAATATACAATAACATTACTTGCTTGCCCTTTTCTCCGTACGCCATTCAGTCAACTCGTTAGCATTTAGAATAAAGTATGTGAGCATGGTGGTTAATTTTTTCTAGTGTAACATGATGTTTACTGAATTCAGCCATGGCTCCTTTGGATGAGTGCAACAGAGCTGTAGGCATGCTGGAGAGTGGTACCACATAGGTCCACGTGGCCAAAATATTGCGTGTATCTGTGAGATTGGTTTGAGGATGGTGGCAGAAATTCAAGAATGGCAAATTTCTGCGAGACAATCCTGACATGGTCGCCCATCAACGGCCTCTAAAGTGGCCAAAATCGTCATTTCATAAGTACTGTATTGAAAACGTGGTCAATCAACTTAAAAATTGGCTGAACGAGTAACACAGAGAGGTCACCAAGTGTCTTTTGAGACTGTTTGAAGAACAATTTAGGCCCACACTCCTATGCACGGCCATGCACACCCAGATTAACCCAAAAAATGAAAGCTGCGCGCATCAAATTTGCTCGTGACTACACCCATTGGGAGGAGAGATAGGGAGAAGCTATTGGCTACTAACTTTTTGGTCAATGAAGTGTGCATTAAAAAGTATTAAAGAAAATGGAGGAGGCAAAGATTTATGTGTCATAGTGTAGATTATGTGGCAATTCTAACTACAAGCGTCAATTTCAGTTATCGTTTTAATAGATTGATATGATTGAAATTGGTGCGTTTCCGAGATTTGAAATACTGACTTGATTTGAATCGAAGGCGATGGAACATGTTGCGAATAAACTTCAAATATATTAACAGACTCTTCTGTTATTTTGTCAAGCTTCTGTTGTTTTGGATTCAGGTTACAATTGCAAACCAAAATTTGCATCTCAATCTTCTTACTCAATGAGTGGAAATGGTCCCATTCCTTCAGCAGCCCCATTATGGTTGTCTGTAAAAAGATGAAATGAATGATGAAGTTGTGACCCCATGTTTAGACTAAAACTATTGACATAATAATGGTGTCATTTATTTCATTCAGTAACCACAGTTTTCCCCTCTCAGCTCCACAACTTTTCTGACCCTATTTGGCTTTGATTCAATGAGAGGTTCCAGGGTATCAAGATTTATCTCAGACCATGCTGATTGCAATTGTCTTTTCAATTGAGAAATAGTTGAGGCTGGATTCATTTCAGACACTCCCATTTTAAGGATTGCCCACAAATTTGCAATGGGATTCAGATTTGGGTAATTGCCTAGCCATTCACCTTTCCTCCAATGGGAGCGATTACCATATCATATTACAGACCTGCTGCCGTTATCAGTCTAGGCTTGCCAAAAAATGTCTCAGTTTTCAAGGGTCAGATTTTTGAAAAGTTTTGCATTTAAGAGCGATGGCATGGTTAATGTATGTTGAAAAGTATTGCAAAGTAATAAAATAACAAATGGAGAAATTGGAATCCATCAATTAAACGAATTATTTATTTTTAGATTTAGTTGCCCCAGGAACTGATCTCCTCTGGCCATCTTGTCATTCAATGTCGGGCATTCCTGATTCAAAAATTTGGAAGAACCCTCTTAATTTATGAAGCGAAATTTTAAATAAAAGCAACAAAACATATTTTTTTGCAAAACAAATGTCAAGAATTGCTATTTAAACTTCAAGTTGTGCAGATGAGAAAGGAATTGTTGCAATTACCAGGCCTAAGTCTTCTTTTTAGCAACCTTGCACCCTCATCAGTCAGTATTTTGTCCTGAAAATAATGACCATTAACAGTTACATTTTCAGGCTCAAAGTGCAGATCCAAGAGCCCACAAGGCCCAAACATACCCCAAACCATGACTTTTGGAGAATGCTTAATGGTTACATTTGGAAGAATTTCACATGAGTTCTTGGCCCAAACTCGGTCGCACACTGAATTTGGTGGTGGAAAAAGGGTAGAACACACTTTCATCAGACCAAATGATCCTTTTCCAATCGTCCATATTCCATGACAGTTTGTCTTTGGCAAATTTTACCTGTGCTGCCTTCATTTTTGGGGTAAGGAGAGGCTTTTGTTGTCGCCAATATGAGGTGGGCCTTGAAATTGGGCCTTGAAATGAAGCCTAACATCCTCTCTGGATATGGAATAATCTTTTTCGGTCAGCCTTGCTGCCAATTTTTGGGTGCTTTGCCTCTTTTTTTCCAAGGCTAAGGGAGAGCACATAGTTGACCACTCCTCTGACAACTCTTGGCCACCCAGATATTTGCTTATTTTCAAGGCTTTTGCCGGCTCTATGGCGGACCCACCAGCGTTTAACAGTGCTCAAAGAGATCTTGAGAGCTGTTGCAATGAACGGTTGCGTGTTTCTATTCTCTATCATTCCAACTAGAAATACTAGAAGGCAGAGATTGGCATTCAAATCTATGATTGCCCGACCCGGCACGGACTGTCTGTGACGTCATTCATCATGCGGGAAGCCGAAGTTCATGATTAAAGGAACCTTTTCTTCTAAGAAACACATCTAAACTATTTCGCTCATTTGATAGGGCAGTTTGGTTATTGAAAATCCTCAAGTCTGCTGGAAATGTGTCTAAGGTATTAACCCGATATGCAAAAAGTGAATTTCAACTAGTGTGGAGTTTAAACAGGGGCCGATTAATTCACATGATCGGGTGATTGACAACAAAATCTCAGTGATGTGAAATCTCGGCTTGCGCAAGTTTTTTTTACGGGAGGTGGCAGGGTAGGGTTACCTCTTAGAGAATGGGTGCTTTGCTCTGGTATATGAGCAAACACGAATTTGAGGTTGATTTGCAACCCTGCTCAGAAGTCACGAAAGTCAGGGATGCCTTGCCTTTTGTCGCTTCTTAAAGAAAAAAAACCTGTTTATGAAGGCTGGTAGACAGTGGGGAATATGATTTCACTTAAGAAAATTGGCAACCCCAACACCAGGTCAGATCACTACAAAATCAACAAAGAAGAAGTACTCTGGTTTGTTGTTGAACTTCGTTAGAATTAGCTGAATGTTCAACTGAATGCTATTGACCAATCACCAGCATGAATTATCGGCACCGTGTGTTAGCCTACGAATGCCAATATCTATCTTAGTGTATCTAATTCCAACTATCCTACCTCTTAGGCTAAGGTCGGTGACTGGGGACTTTTTTGAGAAGTGAGTTATTTATGTTTGGTGATGCTTTACACAGCAAGGCAGTAAGCAACAATATTAAAAGTTATGTGCAATATTGACATTAAAACACTTTCTGGAGGGTCCTTTTTAGCCGCTGAATAACTTGTTTTTGGATATCATGGTGTACGAACGAAATGATTGAGAAAAGCGGTAAATTTGAAAAGGTTCACGACTTTATTGTCACACTGCAATCGAACCGAAGTTTTCTCTTACTTGTACCACTTCGTGTATGAGGTTGCTTGAGTGAAAAGGACAACATTGCGCACAAAATTCTTGCTTTCCATTAATTCCAAGTTTCCTTGAGTATGAAAACTTAACTTCTTGAATGATTTTGCTTGTGGAAATGAGAAACACAATGCCAAGAGGGTTGCTATTGTTAGCTAAGTGTTAAGGTAAAGCATGATGAATGCATTGTAATGCACAGACTTGTGAACAAATGAACAGAACAAAAAGAAAAACAAGGAAATTTGGAGGCTTAAATTGTATTCATTTTTTTGGAGGACAACAGAAAATTTTCTTTATAAGCACACAAAAAAGGGGATTCCTTTCCTAACTTTATTGTGTCTCAAATAACACCAATCAAGTTATTTCATAAATATGTCATCCAAAATTACAAAGAAGGATTTGTCTCAATATTAGAGTATTGAAAATCAAACACACACGTGCATTGTAACATGTTGAAGCAGGTATATGAATAAACTAGTGTCAATGTAAATTTAATCATTCAAGATTACACTTTGAAAAAGGAAGGAAAACTGAACTAAATCAAATACTTGCACAGCTACATATTTATTTTCATACTCTATCATGAAGCAAACTTGTGTGTAACAGTTATGAAATCGTAATAATCCTGTCCATTTCAACTGAGCTTCAAAATTTCAAACCACTTACTTCCCATCAAAAGTTGGATTTGGAGCATATGTGGAGGGCCCTTTTTGTTCCTTTTTCATGCACTCTTAAGAAAAATTTCCTATTGTCCTCCGAAAAATGAAAAAAATCAAGCCTCCAATGCCTATTTGTTCTTTCTTCTATCTGTTCTGTTTTATTTTTCTTCACATGTCTATGAATTGCGATTCTATAAATACATTATACCAAGGAAAACGTAAGACATGGGAGCCTGTCCTCAAGCGATCAATTTTTTTCATAAACTGAATCCCATTCAAGTATATGGTTTTTTTTTGATAAAATTGATAAGACAGCACTTCAGGATGTTGTTGGCTGAATCATCCATTCATCACGTGCTAGGAACAACGTTTTAGAATTTGTAACATTCGCAGTACTTATGCACAGAAGCAAGAGACAAATTGACCCTACAATAGCCCAAAAGAATGACTGTAGGTATATTTGTTTGGTTGGAAGAGCGCCCATTGCTCTAGGTTTCAAGTTACTCTCATTGCCATATATTTCAGTTGATCAAGTTGAAATTAAAGCATGTGAACTTTGAATGACGACTTGGACAACTGGTTTGAATAGACTTTGTTGAAATTGGCTCAGAGTTCAAAAAGCTGCTTTTGGCAATGGCAAAGCATCCAGGTCTTCCGAGATCCTTGCAATAGTACATGCTTCCATAGCTTTGCCACGCCCTCCTTGTTGGTAATCTTGATCTCTTGGTTCATCTCCTGCTCACTCTCATCAGGTTCATCCTCATGAAAACATTCAGTGTTGTCATAAATATTCAATCAAAAATCCTTTGATTCAAGTCATTTTAATTTGGTGACCATTTATGTAATGACAAATCCGCCCCCAAAGAAATAATCCCTTAAATTTAGATCCAACTGTATGCTTAGTTACCCTCGGCACTTCAAAATACACCAATTCATGATCCTTGATTTTGAGTTAATTTTAAGTTCATTTAAGTTCACTCTATTCTTGCCTGATATTTATATGTAGTATGAGTATTTTTTCTTACATTCTTGATTCATTCGCTAATGATCTTAACCCTCTTGACATTGTTCATCTCACTTCAACATGCAAAATCATTCAAGAAGTTAAGTTTTCATACTCAAGGAAATTTGGAATTAATGGAAAGCAAGAATTTTGTGCGCAATGTTGTCCTTTTCACTCAAGCAACCTCGTACACGAAGTGGTAGATTTTTAAGTAAGAGAAGTTTTCCATCATGTAGCAAATTTAAACTTTGAAACGCTCGAGCCTTTTTCTGATCCATCCCTAGCCAGTTTGGCCCCCAAATCCCCAGCTGAATTCATCTGACTACACTCATCCATTACGAGAAGATGGCTAGATCTTCAATTCCGTGTAGGATCATGAAGTAAGCTTTCAGAGAGCACAACTTTTGACACCACCGTTTGATGAAGGTGAAAATGATGATACCTAGTCCACCCAACATAACATCAGTACCCCGCCTCATTTGCAGAAAATTGAACTTTAACAATAAAACAACCTTTTAATAATAGAAAATGGGGCAGCCTTTTGGGTAATCGAAAGGATACGGGTCTGACAACAAATCAGTGTTGACAGAAATTTCTAAAGTAATAGTAGCTAATGAAATATTTGTTTATGAGAAATTATGATCGTTAATGAAGCAAGTAAAATAGGCGAAATTGTCCACAAGAGAAGCTATCACTTATTTCGTAAGAGTTTTAATGCATTCATGATTTATGCCCAAATCTTGGAAAAAGGATTTTTTTCCCTTTGGGTCTCGTCTTAAGGAATAAGGCAGCTTTCAAGGGTCCACATGAAATAATCAATAAAAGCCACCACATTACTTGTTGGTCAAAATGAAGGGAGTCTTTTTGCAGATATTTGTGCAAAACAATTCAAATTGCTCAACTCACCCAAATATAATCTTGGCTCCTTCTCTTTACGGTGACAATTCCGAATGATATTTTTGCATGGTCTTGTTCTGAACGATAAACCTTCCATTTTTCTGGGATTCTATAAATTTCATCGACAGCCGATCCATCAACGAATTGTTTTTGAACTTGTTTGCTTGCCCACTCATTACTGCCCAAGAAATACCTACTGTAAGGTAATCTGTGGTATGCAACACAAAACAGAAAAAACTGAACTCCCAAGGATAAACAGAACCATGATAGGTAATTATTCCGACTGATAGATACCATTACTATAGAGCAATAATAAGGCTGATAGCAATGGATGTGTTTGACTGCATATTTTCGGATAAATAGATTTCTCTTATCTCTTAATTTCCAAGTCTCAGTATGATAAGATAAGTATGAATCCTATGAAGGTGTTCAGATAACATCTCAGGCAATATTTTGATTCTCATTTTTCCACTTCTTGTATTTGTCCTTCGATATTTTCAGTAAGTCGAAAATGGGGACTATGAGTAATTTTCAATTAAAAAATAATGCTCAATGAAGAAAAAACATCCAATAAAAAAAAGACGTTCCCTCGGTAATAAAATCCTAACTTTTAGAAAATCCTGTCTATTCTTTTAAGAGGTAGAATTTAAAACGCAGGAGACAGAAAATTACAAGTTTTAGCAACTTTGTCCAGGTCCCACTTATTGTAATATTTTTTTCATCCTAAGAAAATGTACAGAATGGTAATAAAATTGATCGTACTCTCTCTGACTATCTTACTTGAGCAACCTTAAAATCTTGAATACACGCTTTTTAGGCAAACCTAAAAATGACAAAGGTTATCAAGGTTTATTTTCCTAAAATATTCAGGTCTAATCATGTGGCAAATAGTTTGTTTTATAACTGACTTGTTCATTTAATTTATGCTCTTTGTACCCAAATGTAAGAGTTAAAGGCTGAATTTTAGGTTTTCAGATGTTCAGTTCATTTTACCACGGAGATTTGATTTAAAAAAATGGTCACAAACTTTGAACTGCTTTTGATTGATTGTTTACTATGCTTGAGTGATTAAAGATTAAACATCACATGAACATTTTGACAATTTGAAACTTTTGCTTCACTTGTTTTAAGTTACACCACAAATATTTCTCGCAGGGTGCGTAATACTTTCTTTGGAAGATATTCATGACAAATGTAGTAATATTGATAAAGAATACTTGTAATCATAGTTGTTAAAGTAACAATAGTAATGGTAGTAGTATGAATACCCAGGGTTGAAATCATTGCATTATTGCTTTAGAGACAAGATTTCAAGTGACTAAAGATGATCGAAGTTCTTTACGTGTAACCAAATCATATTGGATTAACTTTGTATAAAACACGGTCAGCAGGTATCAATTTGAACACATTCAGATGTTTGGGGACGATAAACAGGAGGGTCAAAGAGTTATTTCTGATGTTGTTTGCATTTATGTTTGGAATTGGGTGAAGGTGTGTGCTTTCAGTGCTGAAGATTCCCATCAAGGGTCAAATGCTATGAAGTGACGCAATGATTTGGGTAGCTCATATTTGTGGAATTTCTCAATCTGAGGCTTGAGGGTATACCCGAACCCAATCTTGGACCGGATTGCCCGCCTTATCACTGTCCTACAAAGCCTGGTCAATGGCTGAGGATGAGACAAGACCTCCACGAGGTCATGGACCATGGGACTTGAGCCCCTTTTGAGTGCATAGTACAAGGCGTTTCGTCCTTGGTCGTCCTCAGCACATGGATCACAACGGGCATCAAATAATAACAGACGCACTAACGGTAAGTGCCCGTATTGAACCGCCATTATCAGCGGAGTCCGATCACGGCTGTCTAGAATGTCAACTTCGACATCGTTGCGGCAAATAAGGGCACACGCGATGTCATATCTCCGGTAGGTCACAGCTTCAATCAAAGCGTTCTCTCCATGCCGAGATTGGAAGTTAACGTTGATGTCCGCTCGCATCAAGAGATATTGGACGGCCTCTTCATTACCACAACGAATGGCGTATGTGAGGGCAGTGGTGCCAAAATAAGTGGCCATATTCACATCGGTATCTGCGCGTGCCAAGATCATTCTGACAAAATCGGGTCGGTCCTGGCATGCTCGGATCAGTGCTGTGTACCCATCCAGACCCCGGAGATTCACATTCACTTGTGGATGATTGAGCAAGAGACGAACAATAATTTCATTGTTACCTGGAAACATGGGGGGTTTCGTGAGAACCAATTCATAGTTGCGATCAAAGGAATGTTTACCTTGTACAGCCAGGATGAGAGGAGAGTTGCCATTGGCATATTGAGCGTTGATGTTGGTCCAAGGGAGGGTAAGAAGTTCTCGGGCTTTGGCCTCCCGACCCGTAAAAATTGCTGCCAAAAGGCCCATGGAATCTCTGTTTTCCTGGGCCCTGGTTAAGGCCCGGATGTTGTTGTGGGTGGCAAAGCTCTCCGACACGTGCTCGTCTGACAACCGGAAACAGGTGGCCAAATTAATGACAGTTTCGAAGAAGGACTCCACTGTAAAGACAAATTGATACAACCTCTCTCACTAATAATTGAGAAATTTAGAGCTACTACCTGTTTTAGAGCAGAAATCGCTCATGGCCACAAACCAAGATACTGTCTCTTGAGGCCGAGACATTTTTCAGGTTATTCAACATAAAGATATCAACCAAGAAATGGCATTGTGAAGAATCTGCAAATTTGAGAGATATGAAATTTTGGTATGTCCATTACCCATGGTTTATGCGCGCACACACTTACTCAATTGATATTCAAACGGGGTCTTCTAGTCGACAGTCTTCTTGCGGGTTCGAGAAAAGTTCTTGCCAAATCCGTTGTTCCACATTTTCAATTCTTCAAGCAATTTACTTAAGAATTGTTACTTACATGATTTCCACATCAGAATGAAAAAGTCATTGACATGGTTGGTTCTTGAACGTATGTATTTGGAACAGGCTCTGCGCTCTATTTAATTACAGCCTGCTAGGATAGTTTGTGACCAGAAGTCCAAGCGAAAAAAAACCCACGATGATCCTTTTTTTTTGCCGAAAAGGCCGGTCCAACTTGAAGACCAGGAAAACTGAAGGCTTTGAAATTGATCTAAGTGATGATCCCTGTTTTAAATTACTATTTGGTGCCAATGTTCAATGAAGGGTCACTGAGAATTGATCCACTTTGGCTGGTTCTTGCCAATGCTTTACTGCTGTGGTGCTTTGTGGCCTTGGACCAGACTCCACTTCCCTGTTCTTTCCCTTTCTTTATCTGCGCCACTGTCCCAAAAGTGGAACAGGAGAGAAACGATGCATTCTAAGTATGGAACGCGAAGCTGAACATTTTCCCAGGGAGACAATCCTGAACATCCGTCATTCGGTTCCTCCTTTTTGAAGCATGTCTATGAAACAAGTCTAATTCACTTCCTGTTGCATGTTAAAGAGCAAAGGGAAAAATTTCGTGTTTGAAGGGCCGAATTGCAGTTATGAAACACAATCATGACATGAATTGGTCACCCTGACGAGATAAATGTTCGACTAAGCGGCCTTGACGGACGTTCCATAAGTCGAAGAAAGAGAAGAGGGAAAAACAGATAAAGGTCGATGGAAGCCTTGACTTCTCTACACAAGGCTGGTTAGAAAATTCTGGTGGTCTATTAAGAGATGATCCAAAGGGAAAACGACTTTATATTGTATGTTCTTGGTAGGGAGAACCAAGAACTGGCATGGATTTGGACAACAGAGAAAAAGTAGGAGAGGAACTCATTTCCTGTAAACTCAAGAGCTAAATCAAATGTGGTTGGAGAAACTTATTTTTCAGCGCCACAAGAAGACCATGGAATCAACAGGCCCGAAACAGTTGTCACTCAACACTTTGGTGGTTCTATTTCAAAGAAATTGTATTAAATGTCTTTTGGTGAAGAATAAAGTGCGGTATCTAGTAGATTTTTATGTGGCAAAAACAGGATTTTTTTTATGATGCCAAGATACTGCTTAAAACATTGCCATCTGTCATTTTTTTTTGCACTATAAATAATCATTGCCATTTCACGCATTATAAATGCCATTTTTCTCCACTTTGTACTTTCAAATGTGTGATTGCTATTATATGCCTAAGGTGTTTCTTTGAGCTGGAGGAATCCTTTTCAAATTCGAGGAACTGTTTTGAGGATTAAGTGCAATGTTGAACACTTCTTGAATTTGGATGATTAGGTCACCGACAAAAACTCTATAATATCGCTTAAAAATGCATAAAAATATTTGAAAATTTACTTTGATTAAAGTCTTACATTTACTAAGAGCATTGTTGTTCTAAATTATTTCGGAAATCTATTTTGAGGATCTATTTTCCAACGACCTTTTTGTTTAGCATTCTAGAACGAACAAGCAAGAGGGTCGTTACATCAATTTAGATAAACGGGCTGAACAGATTTCGACAATACCTTAAGTAGACATCCAAAAAGACTACTTGAGAATTGAGTCCAAGAAAATGACCAAAAATGTCTTTTAGCATGTCTTAAGTGACTTTATATCGCTTTTATGCCCATAACCTAATTGACAGATGTCAAAAACATCTGCGATATTGCTTACACAAAACTGTTCTCTAAGAGTATTTGGAATTAAAAAGTGACTACTTCAGCTCAAAGAAACACCGTGTGCCCGTACATGCACAATGTACATCATGCAATTGGTAAGCTTTTGTTACCAAACACTGGATGGCACATTTTATGGTTGTACTAATTGATTTTACAGCACTATATTAAATACGCATTTTTTTAATGGTAGTAGGATCAAGTTGCCAAGTTTGCCAAAAGTTGACAAAACTGAAAAATTGCCCCAGATCATGTTCTACAAATATGATCAAAATGTTTTTCACTAACAGGACAAAATCAAGTTCTACACATTTGAAGCGTTTCAATAAAGCCAAACACATTTTAGTTTTAGTTTTTTTCCAATTTTTCCACTGCAAAAGCGCTTTTTGAAATTTTATTGAATTTTTATATCCCATCAAATGATGATTTTCAAAACGCAAGCAAAAGTTTCAAAATCATAGTTCAGGCTTCTAAGCACTTCTTCAAACTGTAAAGCTTTTACAAAGCAGGCAAAAATAAACATAATTAACAAGGGACCAGAAAGTGATTTTGAGAGTTTTAGTTTGAGCCATATGGACGTAGACAAGGACTGAAAAACTGAGCGTGAAAAGAAAGTATTTTTTTCTTTCACTAAATTATTCGCCTTCCTTTGATCAAACTGTAAGGAGTGTGAGCCGCTATCGGTTTTAGTTAAGCTGTTTTTCATTCAAATTTTCATGCTCGGTTAAGGGCCCTTTATGCATCACTAAATGTGATGTTTGTGGTAGTACGTGCTATTTTTGCACGGATTTTTTTCTGATTTCTTTGTATATGACTTATTTTAATAAAAATGATTCCAGAACTAAAAAATATTGAAAAACGAACCCCACCTTTTTCGGGCTCTTTTCCTGTGAATAATGCTAGGTTATGTGATTATATTTCAACCCCTGTCTTGCGCTTCGACCCAATCCTAAGCGAAGGTCAATCACACCAAAAGAATATATTAAATTTCAAAGTTTCCAACATTGTGTGCAATAAATGGAAGGAAATGCGTACAAATCGGCCCACTTCTAACGGCTCGTAAAATAGTTCTTCAATTCTCCTGTTTTATTGAAGGAACATCTTAAGTTGCAACCTCCGCAAAATCAGCTGTTCACGTGTTATTGTTTTTGTCTCACATTTTCCATGAACAGCAAAAGTTAAAATGATATAAAGAAAACACCAACCTACAACTCAATTCAACATGCTTGGAATCGTCAAATTGGGCCTTAAAATGCGTTTGGCTCCAACCCATTTGCTACCATTTTCCCACGTGGTTCAATCCAAATCAACAACCTCCACAGACAAAATTCCTCCACCAAAGCCAGCATTTCCAACTGCTAAACCGAAACCTCGGTTTTCGGTTGTCACGGCTGAACCTCGTGATATGGACATGTTTTCTCGGATCCTCGATCGATTTCCTTCCGGTCGTTGTTTGACCTTTGCCTATGGTTCGGGCGTGTTTAAACAAACCGGTCACAAGTCCACGAAGGACAATATGACGGATTTTATTATCGCTGTGGACAATCCGGAAGTCTGGCATCAACAGAATAGGATTAAAAATCCCAAAGATTATGCTAGTAAGAACTGGGAACTCATCCTCTAATTTGGAGAAAGGTGGTTATTGCATGCTTCAAATTTCAGCTGTGCTCAGACTGTTTGGTCCACAAGTGATGGCCAAAATTCAAGATAAATGGGGGGCTAGACTCTTCTTCAACACTTTGGTGCCGTTTGAAGATGGTTTGATCAAATATGGAGTCATCTCCAAAGATGCCCTGCTCAGCGATCTCTTGGATTGGGAGAGCCTTTATGCCGCCGGACGACTTCACAAGCCCGTGCTCATTCTGGAGAAAAACATACACAACCATGTAGGTTGAAATATAGAAGCTCATATTAGAGAAGCGTCATCAGAACACCAGCGGAAGTGGCTTTACTATGAAGCTTCAAAAAAGCCAAACAAATCAAGAAGTGCGAGAGAAAAAATGCTACCGAAATAAGCCTTTGACTGGAAAGAATATCCACGCAAAGGGCTGGATCACGTCTTATCTTACGATACAATGACTAGATCGATCCTTTGTGGCCTGATCTATATAAATTGATCATAAAATTGATTTTTTTTAAAAATTGAACTTCCTAATTGACATTGTCAACAACAACCGCAAACAATTGAAGCTCCAAAAAAGCCAAACAACTTGTCCGAGTTGACACTTCTTTGACATGATTTTCTTTAGGTTGAAACAGTATTTAGATTAGAGATAGGTCGAAGGATAGCTCGAGTTTTTTTAAACATGTGCTGGTTTCTTTATTGGTGATTTACAATATCCTAAAAAACTCTGGACTTTTTTCTTGGAATGGTATTAACTGGGGATAGGAATTTTCGATAATTTGATCTAAATGATCTTTTACTTCTTTTACTTTTTATGTACAATTTTAGAGTCTTCCAAGAAGCTATATTGTGAAAATATATATTTATGTTGTGATCACTTGGAAATGTTTAATTTCTAGTTTAAATTCCCTTTTGTAGTCATTTTATTCGAAATCTTTGCTGAAAATTTGCATGTTTTGCAACATTTACATGAACAGTAATCTTAAAATGTTCTTTTGTTTTTTCCATGTACAATAACTTTCATATTTGTTCGCTTTTGCGATTTTTTTCCCCACCTTTTTCGTCGTATTTATTGTTTTTATTCGTGTATTTTCATCTTGCAGTCCTTAATTTTCTGTTTGGTAATTTTAACCATCAAACACAATATTTTAATCCAATTTTACTTGTGTTTCAGGAAATTCATAGTGCCTTAAGATTGAACCTTCAAAGCGCCTTGCATACGGCTTTACTACTCTTACCAGAAACTTTCACTGAAGAAGAATTTTACCTCACGCTGGCTGGCCTTTCATATACGGGGGATTTCCGTATGATTGTGGGAGAGGATAAGAACAAAGTGGCCAATATCGTCAAACCCAACATTCCCCGGTTTCGTGAGCTCTATTCCAAAAGGGTTCAAAGTCTCAGCAATCATGTCGAGCTCAATCCATCAAGAGGGCGTGGCGAGCAAGATTCAAGTTCTTCCGGAAGACATCACCATCTCACACAATTACCAAAGAACCTTCAATGGTTTCTGGTCAAGGTGAGACATATTCTTATTTCACGTGGCAACGTTTGCGAGGTTGCGCGATTCCTACTCAATTTTAACCCATATTTTAACTAGAGGGTAACAAGTACTAGAGTTCTATGGAGAGTAATATAAATTTTCATCTGGGTGCATTCACTTAATAAAGAGTTGACTTTGATATAATAACAATTATCTAAATTTTTCCATCATTAAAATGCATGATACTCATTGCAACACATTTACATGCTACCTGCTTGCAAATTTCCTTGTATTTTGTAGCATAGATGTACTTGACTAAGCACAAAAGATTACATTTGCCAACTTTTTTTACATTTTGCTGTTTTTTCTACTTTAAAAAAACTCTTGTTTTTCTACTTTTTTCTTTGCTTTATTGATCCACTACAAAGGTTTTGTTGCTCATCAAAAAGACAAATGGAAATCAAGTGGAGCATCAAAGATCACACAATTTCATCCCAAAAAATTCACAATTTCTGCACAACTTTCTTTGCTTGACGATTCAGTCAACCTGATTAAGGGTTAATTTTGTTCATGCACATAAAATAACACAAAGCTCAAACTGGAGGCACTAAACATCATTTTTGGAAACCTTCCATTTCAATTTTGAATAATCTGACTAAAAAATAATTTGGTTTGAGTGTTAAGGGAAGTATTGACAAACCCAAAACAGCTTACAAAATTTTGAGGTTCATCAGCTGTAAGCTGTGAACATCTTTTTCTTGTTTTGATTTCCATAGAGTGACCGCACATCATGTGTTGAAATCTGCCTCCTCTCTATCATAGCTGAAGACGAGCTTGATGAAACAAGTTTTTTCAAGAGCCAAAAACTCGAACCCTTATTTCTTGCAAGCTGCTTGAACAGTTTTCTTTTTGTTTTGATACTGTCGCTTGATCAGCTAATGCAAAGTCAATCTACAAATTGGGTTTCACCTTCTTAGCAAATAACTTAATTTTTCAATCCAAGTCACCTACAAATTTGATTCAACAATCCACCAATTTCTGCCTGGACAGTGAGGTCATTCTTCATTTTAGGGCACTTTTGGGTGATCCTGCACAACTCCAGGCTAGTAAAGGGGATCTAAACTGAAGGCAAGCAGCTGGCTGGAAGTGACATTTTTCTCCCTAGAACTCTAACAAGACCAGACACTTCAGTTGTTCAGAAATAAATCACGCAACCTTCAGATATCGCTTGTGAGTTAACAGATTAAACTTTGATTCAGTCTTGAACGACCACCACTTACCAAAGCCAATGTATTTCAAGGAGTGGAACAAGGACGGACGATATCGAGATGTGGAAGATGTTTTGAGAGCAGCCGCCGTTGATCGAGATTCGGATGACATGATACGAAAAGCATTGAAGGATATCGTGGGTACAACGAGCATTTCGCAAGCTCTAAAAGGCATATTGACGGCTGGACTCTCAAAAACGGTCAAATACAGTGGGGCAAAACTGAAAAAAATGGCCAAGTCGATGAAATAAGAAGCAAGACTGTGATATTTACTTGTTTACTTTTTGACTAATAACGCGAAGCGATATTTTGGAATGAACTCAAGATTCTTTCTATATTTAGGGTTGATTGTGATGCGTCTGGCTTCATAAGTTTCGGTTTCAAGGAAACCCTTCGATATCAGTTGTGTTTTATCTTCAAAAATCTAGAAATTTTCATGAAGAGTTTTTCTTTAATGAAGGTAAATTTGTTCTAGTTTTATTCGTTTCTGAAGACATACCTGTTTTAGATTCTCGTCACAGAAGAAATATTTGTTTTATTTTTTTCGGTAAAGAAGGTATTTCTGTCTTAGTTTTCTTCTTTTATTGTCACTGATGAAGATGTATCTTTTTTTGTCATTCATCCTAAACATAGATTTCTTCAGATTTTAGTTCCAGGTGTCAATTATCAATATCCTTTAAGTTGGTTTCATCCATTGGTTAAAAGAGAGAAGAAAGTGCAAATCGAGTTAAATTTTGTCTTATTTAAAAATTATCATTGTAATTCATTCACTTTCAAACTAGGCTTGGGCACCCTTACGAATTATTTGCATAGAGGTCCATAATTTTTTGGCTTTTGAAAACATGGGCAACCTCTGGGTTTTTATCCGAGATGGTTCGTTTTTCTAATTTCTTTCTCTACAGATTCCTAGTACGACATGATAAAATTATACTCGTAATAGAACAATTTCCATTATCTTTCCTGATGGTATCCCATATCATGTTCCTGGTTGTCTTACTAACGACAGTTTTCTCTCTCCTAACAAGATCTCGATAGGTTTAATTCTCCCACAATCTTTCGACACTCATTCCCAGAAATTTCCAACCTCAATATCACAGTAAAATCATTTCTCTTCTTTTTTTCCTCATTACGTGATAAGATCCCTGAGGTAAAGGAAGAAGACCAATAGTTTGTTCCCACTTCTCAGAATGCAAAGGGGAATTTGTGGAGAGGGAAACGACGCCAACGGAGAAAGAAAAAAAAGAGGAGGGGGAAAATCGTCGAAGGACCTCAAGAGTGGCGCTTTTTGTCTCCTACTCATTTTGTTCGTGATGTCATTCTTGATTTGTGAGTGAGTGAGTGGATCTGTAAAGTTTTTGTGTTAGTGAGGGTCGTATCCTGTCTCAAGTACTTCAATTGAGGCCAAAGTCATGTAAAATCGATCCCGAAATCATTCGCTTTTTTAAACAAGATTAAGACCCCTCTTTGTTGTTCATCTCTGACAAACTGGACGGTTCGTGCTTCTTGGGCTTCAGGTTGAGATTAAATTTTCTTCTACTGGATTGGAAGAAAAACTATTTGATCACAACTTTAAGGTTCAGTTGGGAGTGTTGTGACTGGGATTTTTCCTGGGTGAGAATTTTTAATCAGGGAGCAAAGTTTTGGTTTGATCCGGGATTAATCAGAAAGATCCCGTCGATGGCCAAGCTTTGGGAAGTTTTCTGTTCACATTGAGAAAGATAAGAAGAATGGGTTCAAATCATCGAGCAAGTGGAGCGTTCGTGAGTCTCCTCTACTTTGGGGTTATTTTCAAGTCAGGTAAGAACCTTTAACTAATTTTGATGAATTACTTTTGCACTTGATTCGAATTTGTGTAATGTAATTCAAGGAGGACGGTATTACTTGGAGTGGGATCGAGCGAAGGCGCGTTACTGCGTTGGTGTGAATTTTCCTGCGTGATAGCCTGGAGTTAATGAAGAAATCCAATATAATTCGAATTAATGTCGTTTTATTGACATAGGTCATAAAACAAAAGTCCACAAGGATTCGATGAGCAATCACTTGATGCCCAATTGATGTCTCTCAAAGAACTCAAACTGTGTTGTTTCAATGTGTTAAGTCAGATATCTTCAAACTCCTGATCTACTGACTTGCCTTGTGATAGTGATTGTCCATCTTTTGTTGAAAGCAACATTGTTTTTATCATTGGGATAGTTCTAAGACATTCTTCCCTTTGTACAATGATTTGAATGTTCTTCTCTGTCTTTGTTTTTAGCACCTAATTGAAGTTCTAAAGCCAAAAGAAGACTGTAAAATGTTGAAAAAAAGATACAAAAAAGATTTTTTTTTGCATTCTATGAAGAGAAAAATGTCCTTAAACAACCCCAATGATAAAAACCATGTTGCTTTCAATAAAAGGTGGACAATCACTAACACAAAGCAAGTCAGTAGATCAGAAGTTTGAAGATATCTGACTTAACACAATGAAACAACACAGTTTGAGTTCTTTGAGAGACATCAATTGGGCATCAAATGATTGCTCATTGAATCCTAGTGGACTTTTGTTTTATGACTTATGTCAATAAAACGACATTAATTCGAATTATATTGGATTTCTTCATTAACTCCAGGCTATCACGCAGGAAAATTCACACCAACGTAGTAACGCGCCCCCGCTCGATCCCACTCCAAGTAATACCGTCCTCCTTGTGTAATTCAATCTGTTTTAAGCTCTTTTTGATTTGGATACTTGGATTGGTCTCAATTCAAAGACATTTTTAGCTTTGACAAAAACAAATTCTGAGTGAAGATTGGATGGACGTGGATGCTTTTTCAATGTCAATTTTATTGTTTGAAATGTTATCAATTGCAATTATTTTGTAATTGACATCATGACGTACTTGTATGACAGTACATCATGATTGTACTGATCACCGGTGTGATCAAAAATGCCGTTTGTTTTTATGTAGTTATAATTAGTTAGTTTTGCAAAAATAATTGTTTGACAACTGGATGAGAAACTTTGATGAATTTGAAAGAGTCACATCAGATAAGGGATCCAACTTAAGTGGAACTGTTTGAGTTTGCAACAACACAATTTTGTCTTCATGATTCTAGGAATCTATAGTTATCGGTTGGTTTTTTACTCACTTAAAATCATTTAGAAATGAATAGAGCGAGGGTTTAAAAGTTTTAGCTTAAAAAATCAAAACACTTTTTTGGACACTTTCGCCCGGAACTTTTTTGGGGGTTTTGTAACTTATTTTTGCATTTTGTAGAATTTTAAGAAGAATAAACTTTTTTCATGTTTTTCAGACCCAAAAAAAACTTTTTTTCAAAATTTTACTCCGATCTAAAAAAGGTCGTCATTTTTTTGCGAAGGGCTTTTCTTGGTAAAATTTTTAATCTAATACTCGAGAAAAAAGAATCTCGGCTAAAAAACAACAGGAAAAATAGATTTTGCCCTATCAATTGACAAATTGAAAAGAGAAAACTTTTTTTGGGAACTTTTGCGAAAAAAAACTTTTTTGCTTATTTGTATCTGAAAAAAAAAATTTGACCGTTTTTAGCTAAAAACACTTTTTTCGCCATATTTCCAAATTAAAAACTTCCGTTTTGACATTTTTTTCAACTTTTTTTCTGCTCTCTTGTAATGAAATTTCTAAAAAGGAAGCTGGGATAATGAAAAAGTGTTGTAGAAAAGTAAAACCCTCTTTAACGACACTACTTTTTTGGTCAATTCGTTGCCTTTCATCACTCTACACGGCACTGGAAAAATCATATCAAGTTTCTATGGAAATTCCCAAACACGATGAAAAGTGATTCAAGCTCAGGAAACCAAGAGGAACAACTTTGGTTTTCTGAGTTTCTCAAGGTCAGGTCTAGAGGAAAAGTTACATACCTAAAAACCTATTAGATAAATTATTTTTTGAAAATCTAGTCAGTACACTTTTAGAGCAGACTTAGATACCTTTCGAATCGAAATTATTTAAAAGTATGTTGCTCAGCTGCTGAGTTATTATTTGAGGTTAACCGGTTCATTTTTGGCCCAAAAAAGCGAAAAAACATTCCGGGTATATGAAAACTAAAATTCCCAAGCAAATTCTTCATTCTTCTATGTTTTGTCAAAGCATGTCAAAATAGTATATGTTATTTCCAAAAACCCACTAAAAATACAATTTTTCGAATTGTGGCTTTTGAATTATGGCAAGGTTTTATTGGTAGGTCCTCAATGCAAATTTTGTAAAATTCAATAAGGTTTTAAACTAGATTTTAAAAAAATAATTTATTTAATAGGTTTTTAGGTATGTAACTTTTCCTCTAGACCTGACCTTGAGAAACTCAGAAAACCAAAGTTGTTCCTCTTGGTTAAATTGGAAAATTGGAAAATCTAGTTTTTAATGAACCATATTTCTTGTCAAGAGCTTCCAATCATTTGCCTACAATCATATTTTGAACTGAAGGATCCATTTGGAACAAATCATCCGGAAATTTGGATTGTCCCTCTTTCCAAGCAAATAGAGCCTACCTAACTTCGTCTCGTATTAAGCCTTGTCTCATTCTGTTTACTTAACAACTCCTTCAGTGGAACATTTTTCCTTGTGGGAACCAATCACTGAGCAAAATTGATTTCTCTCTTTTTGTTCAAAGATCTTCATTCATTTCTAGATTAAATTTGTCGAGGGATCATCAACTTGGCCATCGAAGATGGCCTCCTTCAAATTTGTATCAAGATGGAAGCAGCTTTCTCAGCACTTTTTTCCACTCTATTACTGCTTTGTTCCCTTTTGTCTTAAGATTGACGTTCCTTAGTTGTGGGAATCAGCTTTTTGCCCTTTTTGCTGATAATAGGAATTTTGCGAGGAATATTGCATTTCAGGGATCAAAGACAATTCAAGCCAAACTTCAAAAGTCTTTCGGATCCATTAACTAAGAGGGATCAATTGCAAGTTGGTCACTGATGAAACCTTCTACAAGACACAGCAAAGTTGAGAAAAAGGGATGTAAATGATGATGTGACTGAAAAGGTCTGAACAACCAACTGGAATGGTTGTGGGATGCCATCTAGCCACCGGTTACTGTATCCAACGTTCATTCCTTGATGGACCACGTCCACGGAAACCGTGAAGTGGTCGTCCACGGTCCGCTTGCACACCAAAGGTAAGAAGCACTGATAATTGGAGTGGGAGGCTAACGGTGAATTATGATTTCCAGAAGGATTAGTTCAATTGCGTTCTTCTGCAAACTAGATCTTGCTTGTATTCAGTAGACAACGTGTTTAAATTTTCAGCTCAATCGAATGGCGGAGTGAAAAGTTGTGCCTTCTCAAACTTATGTACTGAAGAGAACCTAGAATGAATGAACTCGCCCTTTTGTGGTAAAACAATTACCAGAAAAGGGCTCGTTCAATTACTCTCGGTAGGACTTGCACAGAACTTTGAGAGCATAACTTTTGACTCCGACGTTCGATTGAGCTGAAAATTGAAAAACGTATTCCAGTCAACAAAGACAAGGTCTCATTAGCAGAAGAATGTAATTGAACTGTTCCTACTGGAAATCATAATTCCTCTCGCTAGCCTCCCAGTCCATTGAAATTCAGTGGTTCTTGCCAAAGGTCATCAGATTAGTGAGACTCAAAATGGCGTAAAACACTACATATTAGATCAATTCGGTAGTTGGCTAAGGAAGCCGATATTTCAAAAAGTACCATTTTAAGATTGGTTAAACATGACGACCAAATTTCGTGTAAATAAGACTTGTTTAGATTATTTTATTTATGAATTATTTTCCTTGTGTGGCGGTATTAAAAGACCGCAACCAGCCCAAAAAATCGTGGATTGATCCCATACGTAGGATTTTGCCTCATTTGTGTCTCACCCAAACAACAAAAAAACGAAGAAGTCGTTTTTTTAAGACAAAAAAGTTTTTTGAACAAACTTATTTGTTTAAAAAACTGGCTCTAAAATTTCCTGGAATTTGAAAATGACTTATCCACCTCAAATAAACACAATGTACCCGTAAATACACGAAATTTGGATTTGTGCCTTGCTCTTAAACTTCAGATTCACTAGTTTTTTTTAATAGCAAAGATTATTCCATAACAAGTACATATTTATCAGTGGATAAGAGCTAGTAAGAAGTTCGTCTGAATGACAAGTGAGCTGAAGGCAAATATATTTCCATCTAAAAGTAGAACCACTCTGTGATGCTCGACGAAGGTCTGAACAAACAATCTCGTTAGTATTGATTTGCTCAACTATTCGTGCACGTGTGTCAGTACTGGGAACAAGGGTTGCTGGAAAAGTAAAAGTCTGTCTCATTGTTGATATTGACCTTAGGTCCACTCAACTTCAAACGTGTGGGAAAAGTAAGATAATTCACGTCGAAAAGACCCACTTAATGTCAATAAGGGTGAAGAAAGTGTGGGGATTGCGTATTTGCCAGCTTTTCACAAAACCCAGTGGCATGTTGTTCCAATCCCGAATAAGATTACTGTATGTAATCTAAATACCTCTCTAAAACGACAAACGTAATGAATGATAGCGTATGTTACGGCAATTATTTTGAAACATTTAATATTCTAGTAGAAGCAAGGTGACAAGTGGACTTTAGGCCATGTGTGCCAAAATCAAGTCCAATGATTTGTGAATGTGTGTACTTACTAATGTGAACAGACTTTTTTCGGGCAAGTGTTGCCATATTGGCCTTTTTTGTCTTTTGTCTCAAAATGAGTAACACTGCCTGACATAGAGATTACATAGAGAAATGCACTTAGGGTGAAAAAAAAATATATTTGATAGCATCACTAGCCTTAAGCCGCAATGAAACCGCAAATAATACAAATTTAGTACGAATCCTAAATTGAATACTTTTTTCTAAAAATAATCTTTTGAATACTTAATATTCAATTAGTTAAAATGCAACTTGTTGTTAGGTCTGGACTAAGTAAAGTTGAAAACAGATCAAAATAGTGGGGCAGTTTCTAATTTGAACACTGCCAATTTCAAGGTCAATTTCCACCTGACTTGGCCTCAAACCCACGCACTCGAGGTTAATCAATTGCATTCATTCTAAAAACTCACACCCTGCATACAGCGGGAAAAGCTCAACTTGGAATCGATTACTCATGTCCATATGCATCTTTTGTGGGGCAAACAATAAGATGTTTCTTTCATGCTCCTAGGGATAAACAGTAAACATTTCCTTTAGCAGAGACAAAAAGCACTGAATTTCCTTGGGTAGAAGCCTAACAAAGAGAAACATGGTGGATATCGTTGATATCCAGTAGGATTAAATCAATTGCTTTCTTCTGCAATTGAGAGATCCCTTGAATTGTGTGGCCTTGGTTTTTCAATTTCAGCTCAATAAATGATGTGAGTGAAAAGTTATACCTTTTTAGAGTTATGTGTTGAAAAGAGCATAGAATGAATGAGCTCGCCCTTTTGTACTAAATCAAGAATTAGGAGAGGGGTAGCCCGTCATTTTTAAACAAATTTGCAGAGAGCTTAACTTTTGACTCCATCCAACTATCGATTGAGTTGAAAAACTGGTCTAACAACAACTGACTCTGAACAAGTCAGGTCTTATTTGTATGTGATTTGTTGGTACTAGAAATCATAATTCTCATCGCCAGCCACCCACTCCAGTAAGTTCAGTGCTTCTTGGTCGAACTCTCGGGTATTGGATGTAGAAACCGTGGATTGCTCATTTTGATGCCAACGCTCTTTCATTGTAGGGTTTAGTATTCATTGCTATGTGGACAACACTACAGATGGGGTTCCCGCCAAAGTGATTGATTGCAGCTCCTTGGGGATCCAACGCGAAGAACTTTATTGCCGGAATACAACCACAGACAAAGGAGAGATCCATCGAAGTTGTGTAGCTATGTCATGGTAAGTACTACCAGTAGATCCATCCTTTGCCGCCTTTAACTAACACCACCAATGTCGCACTTGGTCGAATTTGTTTGAATGCTTCAAGATATTAGGTTTAGTTTTTGAGAGATAGGTGGTTCTGATATAATTTGGTTTTGGGACTTGAATAACTAGAGCTGCAAAAGTAAGCCTTTCTTTTTAATCCAAAAAATCATTGGCCTTTATATGTATTGTTGGCGTACACTTGGCCTGTATGAAGACGGCTAAAAAATAACAAACTGAAAAGTTTGAATATTTCAAAAAGGACTTGAAAAATATAGAAATGGTTAATAAAAGCTTTAAACATTTTATGAAGAATGCTAAGGCTTCGAACAAAATATTTCGTTTTTGCGTTTTTACTTTCATTATTGTTATTGTACTTCCAGTTGCTGCATCTAACGTAATATTCATTTTAATACATGTTCTCATGTCTAAAACGTCAACACGGTGTTTCGAATGGCTTTTAAGGTTCAAGTGTTAACTAAATGATCTCTAAATATAGATAAAATAGTTTATCATTTTCTTATGATTCATGCGCTTTTTACTTTTTCCCTGGACATAAAGTTTGTTTGTTCATTACTTAATATTGATTTGTTGATAACTTAAATGACAAAAAAAAAAAAATGAATGTTCCCTATTGAACTGTGGGTCCAAAAATTGCCAGGATGTCTTTGGGTATTGCGATAAAAACCTAAAAGCAACCTGAAACACCGTGTCAATCCTTCAAGTGAAAATTGTTTTTTCACTTCTAAGAATAATAATCTTTATTGTGAGATAATATCTCATTGGATACATGAAATTCGTATATTTAAAGTACATGCAATTCTATTTTTTAGTAGTATTCACAACAAATACATTTTAATAATTAATTACAAGATCTGACGTCGGAGGTGATTTCGTAATAAAAAACGGTAACTGAAATCTTTGAGTAACGGATCGGTTACATCTGAAAGTGCCAAGCTAAAACACTCCAACATCAAGATTTGTATGTTTTATGAGTGGTTGCGAATCTTTTACTTGTACTACAAGGAATGCAATTCCTTATAAATTGTGTAATCTATACAAATATTTGGTCTACAAACGACTTGTAATTCAAAGTTTTTTCCCCCTCTATTCACACTTTTGGGCTGGTGGTGCGCGAATAAAACGCTCTTAGTTCGATTAGCATTCTTTGTGTTGTTCTGAGATTAAATTTGTACTCAAATACTCTAAAGTCAACCAAATGAAAACGAGAAAAATATGGCAAGACTAAAAAACGGATTATCTTTTTTACAATTAACACAACATACTTTTTACCAAAAGAAAAGGTCAAATTAGAGAAACCGCATTTCCTCTTTCTTTTTGACAAATTGAAAACGTGCCAGTTTTTTTTGCTCATTTGTTCAACAAAAAATATTTCCCCAATTTCTTTCAACTCCCACCAAGTCTACTGACTAAAATTCAAATCAATTAATCTCTCCAAAGATTATTCAGTATACGAACATTGTAAAACTTCTTTTATCTTCAGGTACGACTCAAATTGGGAGCAATTGGGCTGCCATTTTGAGCACGGGATCAAACGTTGCACTTGCTCGACGGACTTGTGCAATGCTCCATTCGCTTCAACAGCAGCCTTCTCCAAATCCCCGTCAGTTCTATTATTGGGTCAAACCGCCGGGATATCAGGGCTAATCATTATTCTCCAATGTTTTTTGCTACAATGACATCTCTCATTTGGACCAAAATTCGGTTTATTTCCGTCAAAATATCGAACACTTTCCGCCTTTTTTTAGATTCAAGTAGTATTAAATATAACGTGTGAAAAGAAAAGGTGTTTTTGTGATCATTCTTACTGGCGTGGATGTTTGTAACTGGGTGGACGTGGACAGTTTTTTATAAAGTTGAAGTAATAATGGTATTTAAAATAAGATTCATGGGCGCATCTCGAATTATCTAGCACAAGAAACAGTCCTCACTAGAAAAAGGGAAAAAACGACAAAGATGGCGGAGGAGAAAGAGGGGCAAAAAGAGACGCAGATTATTTCCCGCTTTTTTCGTTCATTAAGGAACAAGGCACACACGGCATTTTTTTCATCCCAGGGCATTATGGAAAATGGTTAAAAACACGGTAGGAAACAACTAAGAAATAAACTGGCCTACACAGGGTACCATAGAGTTGGATATACGGATTCATTCGGCTTTAGTTAGGTAGAAAGTTTAAACTTGGTAAGGTGTGTAAAGACTGATGGAAAATGGACAGTCTGTGGGAACAATATCATGATATTATTGGCCCAATTTGGGGCAACAAGAATATAGGGCAAAAAGGGGGAGTGGCCATGGAAGTAATCGAAATATTGACCCAGTAGGTGTGGTATCAGCTTTAAGGGCAAAATGAGCAACTTCAGTTGGTTCAGAGAAAACGCGCACAATTTCTTGAATCAGGGTTCCCAACTTTTCACGGGTGGCACCAAATTTGGTTTCTCTGATGTTTGAGAAGTCAAGGTCTCTTCATTGAACGTTGGCTTTGTTTCGTTTTCGGATTTTCTGTTTAATCCTATAGAGTTTTTGTTTCGCATTCTTTTGATTCATTATTTCAAAGTCCTTAAGTCTGGCATTGTCGTCAACGCCGTTGATTGGCGACGAGATTTGGGGTCTAGGGACGTCAGCTGACACTTGGTCGTCCCAACAAATGGGTTTGGTGTTTAGGTCCCAGGGTGACCAAAACAGAGTGTGTTTGTCGGCATAAATGGCCAACAGGCATGATTCGAACTTCTCGTCACTTGAGCCTCAGACCTCGGGAACTAAGCCTCCTAAGACAGGGACGTCATGCTCCACCCAAGAAGCTACCCCTCGATCAACTAGAGTCCGATTGACCAATACGGGCTCGGTGGGTGCCTTGGTTGCTGTGTTTGAGGAAGGTGGGTTTTCTGTGACGTAGAGCTCAATGAACGGACTGCCATCGGTCGCATAACCCACCATTCGACCTGAGCAAGCCTGTAAGAGGACAATAGGGTTGAAATTCTCTTTTAATTGGATGACATAGCATTTTTTGTCAGCACCTACATTGGCTAAAAACGGGATACAAGAATATTGTTTCTCAGTCGGTATTAGGTTTTCTTACATCTAGAGTTACTTCTATATCGAGGGTGC
>CM021313.1:4807133-4817883 GCA_010645155.1 Tigriopus japonicus
TTCAGCCACACGTTTGAAAAGCCTTATCCATCTCCAACAGACCTGTTCAAGATACTTTGAAAAAGTATCTAGATAAGATAGTATTTTCCGCAAAGTATCTAGATAAAGATACTTTAAGATACTTTCCCGGAAAAGTATCTAGATAAATATACTTGAAGATACTTTCCCGAAAAAAGTATCTAGATAAAGATACTTAAAAATACTTGCCCGAAAAAAGTATCTAGATAAAGATACTTACAGCTATATTCCCGAAAAAAGTATCTAGATAAAGATACTTAAAAATACTTGCCCGAAAAAAGTATCTAGATAAAGATACTTACAGCTATATTCCCGAAAAAAGTATCTAAATAAGATACTTCAAGATACTTGCCCGAAAAAAGCATCTAGATAAAGATACTTGCCCGAAAAAAGCATCTAGATAAAGATACTTTAAGATACTTTCCCGAAGAAAGTATCTAGATAAAGATATCTTTTATCTAGATAAGATAATTGAACAGGTCTGATCTCCAAGTGGATATTTTCATCAAACTTTCTATCATCTTGACTGACAATGTCCAAATCCTTCATAGATGATCCATGCTGAATTTCCCAATTGTTGGTTTATAACTGAATTTTAAAAAAAAATTCTCATTGTTCCAGTTTGAGGGTCAAGATGTTTACCCTCAACAATAGGAACAAATGATTAGAGTATGTGCGGAATCAGTTATAAATCCACACAAAAACTCCACACACCTAATACTCTTACCAACAACAATAACAACAAAGACTTCTCAAAAATCATAGTCAGATTACTGTTCATTAGGAACAAGGTCCCTCATGCAAACATGAATTGCACCATGGTCAATCTCCGTCACTATGTTGGTCACCTCGGGCAAGCAAAATACATCTCCAGCAGCCAGAAACCTGAACTAACAACTCAGCCGGACAACTTTACTACCTCTCTTCTCTTCCACCACGCACGCTCAAGGATGATTCGGGCGGAGTTTGCCCCCAGGGCTTTTCAAGTACAGTCTCCAGCGCAAACCAAAGCTTTGTGAACTGCCAGCCATAAAAGTTGCTACAGTTGTGTCCGCTGCTGAACTCAACCGGCGAGACGCAATTCCCAGCCTAATCAGCCCAAATCAAATGCCGGTAAATGTTGACGATTGACGAGCGGAGAGTCACTAAATTCCGACGAATTATTTCTAGTTCAAGAGTGAAACGATTTCAGCGTTTATCACTTTTGTGTTGTCATAACATAGACGTTTTAGAGTCAACTGAAGCGAAGTCATCAGAATGTCTTTGATTGCCCTTTCTAGGTTACGCGCGATTTCAAAACGACAAAGAATACACCTTAAGTAATCTCTAGGAATAGTCCAAAGAGAAGAAGATTGAAATATTACGACTTTTTCACATTTATTTGATGTTCGAGAGCCTTTGAAACATGTTTTTGAAAATTGTTATTACCCTTCTAGCATATTTCATTTACTCCATATAAGAACATACAATCTGGTCACCCTGAGAACCCCAAACACATGGTTGTAAACAAAACAAAACTGAACTGATCAGTTGATCCAAAACGAATTCTGAGGTTAACATCTTGACCCAAATCTTCAAAATCCGACGCTCCATCGGCTAAATCTCAACCTTTTATTTGTAATCATCGCATCTACTGTCCTTCAGGGACGTGAAAATCGTATTTGAATCTTTATTCAAGGTTAACATCATGGCTGAAGGCGGTGAACTCGATTTGGGATCGGTAAGTTTAGGTTGAATCACGAATATCAGATTGACTTTCTAATTTGCCGGTTAGTTTTGTATGAATTAAGCTCAGGTACAGACTAGACATATAGTTGCTAAGAGACGATGCGTTCAAAGCCAACTCATTTTTCATGGGATTTGTTTTGGATTGTAGATGAAAGTGGCGGATTTGAAGCGAGAGCTCAAATCGCGGAATTTGTCGGTCACGGGCAACAAAACGGAATTGTTGGAACGTCTTCAATTGGCCGTGATGAGTGAGTCGGATATCTTGGCCGATGATCCCGAGGATCTCAATCCCGAAGATTTGACCGGACAGACCACGGTCACGCCCACCAAGAAGGCGGCTCCACGCGAGGCCGAGGCCGTGCCCAAAAAGAAGGTACCCATCAAACGCGATAATCCCGTCACCACTGAATCGTAAGTTTCTTTCAATTGATCAAGGCATGACTAGGGTTTGACTAGACAAGAGGAGGCCATGTCACAGACAGAAATTGTATACTTACTCATCGAGAAAAGTTTATTCGTTTAACTTGGCGACTAAGAATCAGACTTTTCTCAGATTTGAACCGACTAGCTCATCTTTGTTTCATTTTGTGCCTAAAATTAGGGTATAAAAATGGTTAAGAATCGGCTGCCTTCCTGCATTCAGGTAAATTGCAAAGATTACTAGCAGATATTAATAGAATAGGTCACCGTCTTTTGGACACCAAGGGTTTTATTGGAAGTTATTTTCTCTCTCCGGTATTATATGGTTTTTGACGGTATTAACAAGTCAATTTAGCAAATTTGGCCAAGAGTGAGAAAAAAACGCGCATTTTGAATTTTGCCCACTAATAAGGGGACTCGATTTTTGAGCTTGTCCAAAATAGTTCTCCCTTCTCATTCCAGATCCGAGGAGAAAACCCAAGAAGAGCTCGACGCCGGTGCTCCCGCTTCCAAAAAAGCTCATGTGCCTGTCACGGCCAAATCAGACACGGACACCTCCTCCAACACCACCACCACTCCCTCTACCGCACAAAATCCCGACGACGCCACGCCTACCGCCCCCAAACCCGATGTCAAGGTCGATGTGGACAAGGCCAAAGCTCGAGCAGAGCGGTTTGGCATCAAGGAACTCTCGGACACCACCAAGAAACTCGATCGAGCCAATCGGTTCGGGTTACCCGTTGAAACTTCCGCGAAATCAGAATCCACCTCAACCGAAAAGAGTCCGGGTAAAGCGGCCAAAATTGGCGGAGCACCTTCAGTGGATATGGATACATTGAAGAAACGAGCGGAGCGATTTGGTCAAAGCACGTCCAAAACCCTGAAGGAGATGGAATTGGATGAGAAGATCAAGAAACGTCAGGAGCGATTTGGAGTGGTGGCTCCACCGAGTAAAGATGAGCCCAAACCCAAGGTTATTTTTAACACGAGTGTGAACTCGGTGGTGTTGGATGAGAAATTGAAGAAACGAGCGGAACGATTTGGGATTACGTCGGCTTAAAGCTCATCGTGTTTGTGTATAATAAGTAAGGAGAAGAAAAGAGCGATTGTTTGTTTGATCTCAGCCTTGGTTAACAAATGGGCTGAATTGTGAAAGGTTTGTTTGCTGATATGATCTGTCTGAAATGTTTTGGCACAGCAAATATTGTGGATAAAAGTTGCTAATAAAAGTTCAATGAAAAATTGTTTTTTTTTCGGGTTAAATGCATGAGAACAGGACGCCATTGCCATTTCAGAGATAAGGAATTGATAGAAATACTGATACATAAAAATCGAGAGGTAGATTAGAAAACTGATAGTATTTCTAGAACACAGGTCTAACACTTCAAGAGCCAACCAGTCCAATGAAAACTGACTTCCCCTTATTGTTTCTGCTACAAATACAGCCTAACCATGAAGAAAGAGAGGTTGTGTACATCTGTCTACTCTACAGGGTGCACCACGTCAAATTGAACAAGGATAAGGAAAAATATTTGACTTTGATTTACTTTCACAAATCACTTGAACATGGTTTTATTCTAACTTCATTTCTGAGGATTCTTAAATAGGGAGACCAAGTATGTGTCATATTTAATCCTACCAAAGAAAACCACACATTTTAGAGGTGTAGCACTGTAGGTCAAAAAATGAGATCTAACTTCCCAGTGTTTGTCTGAACTTAATCCCATTAACTTTTTCACAACATATACTTTACAGAGAAGTTTCATTTGGTTATAAACATTAACCGTTATTTAGCTTCCCTGATTGCAAGCAACAAATTTCCTAGATTGAAAATTATTTTCTCGTTAACTCTGAAGCAATTCAAATCCTTGCTAAAATAAAGAGCTGGTTTAATATCATTAGACAAAAATCTTCTAAATATTACTTGATTTGTTTAAAAAATAATCTTGACTTTGCAGTTTCTTTGTCCGGCTTCAAGTGGTGCATCCTGTACAAAACACTTTATTTTAAAAATTGTTTAAAATTAATTTAATGCTCTATAGATTGTATCAATAGGCATTATGGCTTTTGATGTTCATACGGCTTCAAGCCCTCTGGTTTCGATAAACGCTCTATTTTGTCCATAAAAACAATAATTCAACTAACTTCCGTTGGTCTTCCGTTTAGTGTGTTCAACATCTAATGAACTTTTTAGTGCTAACAGTAGGTTTTCTTTCGAAAATCCCATCAGAGGTCATTCATTTTTGACGATTGCGATTGTACTTGCACAGGCAAAGGCCGATGAACATGCTTTATCAAACTATCGGATCTCCCTGGATTTGAAAGCTCTGTCTAATAAGTATCTTTCCAGAACCTACCGGTGACAATCACAGCAGTTTCCTGGAAGAGCTTTGATTCCTTGTGACCATTCTTCGATCGAGGTAGTACTTATTCAACTTGATTGCTCTTTGACTCATTAGTCAGAAGTAATCTCAATCATTTTCAAGACGACAATTTAATGGTCCGAATTTATGATGGGTCTCATGGTAAGGTTTGTAGAGCTATCTTTTAGTACATTTTACGTACAATTGCAATCATAAACGAACGATTGACAGATTCCCTCCCACCGTTATGACAAAATGAGCTGCTGGAAAAGTTCTATCCAAAGAGTGTTTGCCATTCGATTCTTGTTCAAACTCATTTATAAGGAGCTTCTGATTTACCTTATCGCTTACTTTATCATCAACACCATCTACCGGTACGCGTTGAATCTGGAGCAACAAATGACATTTACTCAAATAGTGCGATATTTCGAAGAGCACTTGGACTATTATGGTCGCGATCTGACATTTCTGCTCGGCTTTTATGTATCTTTGGCTGCCAAAAGATGGTGGGATCAATATCAAAGTCTGCCTTGGCCAGATCAATTGGCCGTTATTCTCACGGGTGAGCATCTCTTATTTAGTAGTTGTCAGTCTCAATACCTATATTATGGGTCATTCCCCACAACAAAAATGCATAACTTTCATTTCAATAAAAATGCTGTAATGCACATTTACAATTTTTGTCAATGTTTGACAGTGATTCCAGGGTTGGTTCAAGGTGGGATTTTCAGTGAAATCTAGTTTTTGTTTCTATTTGTTTCCATTTTTCGTTTAACGCATTCATCGCTTGGGAGAAAATGATTGGAAAAGCAAGGATGGAGTTCAAGTTGTAAGGAATTCTGAATATAGTTTGTGTGCTTGGTCAAGTTTAATTTCTGGGTTAGAATTTGTCTATAATGATACACTATTCATAAAAATATAGTTATTTGTAAATTGTTTGAAAGAACCAACGCTGAATATTTTCATTGAACATCTATTCATTTGTTCATTTGACTTTCTGCAAATGATAAACCGATGTGCAATTGAAGATTAAGAGCTTCTATTCTGTGTATATCCTATTACTTAAAATCAAAATGTTTTCGAAATGGGCTTTGATTTCTTTTTGCTGAGTCTTTTCTATTTAAGAACTTTACTTTTACTCAATAATCTATGTCTAGAAAATACAGTTAACCTACATTTTGTACTTTTAGGATAAAAGGGCATCAATGATAGATATTTGCAATTTAAATAGTTAATCTGAGTAGTTATTTACTATAAAGTTGCACCTAAAAACGCAATCGCCATCAAAAGTCTTATACACCAGAAATGGATGCTGAAAGGGGTTTTAGCTCTTTTTTTCAACCATGGTCATTTTCTAGGTTAATAAAATCTAATTTGTACTTCTTGAAATAAAGTAAGGAGGATAATGAAAAAGTGATGAACTTGCAAGTATGAAAATTCAGTGAAAATGTGAGCTTTTGAGCAATAATGAGGACATTTGAATTCTGATAGAACACAAATATAGGCCTACTTATTTGTACTTACTAATTACATACATGTGTTAGAGCAATTCTAAAATATCAAACCCCTAAACTATAAATCTTTATTGCAATTTTTTAGCTGGCTTTGAAAATGGAACAGGACAATCCTTGACGATTAGAAAATCGATTATCCGTTATGCTCTTCTCTCGTACGTTCTCTGTCTCCGACGATTTAGCGAAAATCTATCAGGGACATTGTCGCAAACGAAAACGCTTCGGGATCTAGGTAAATCTAGAACATTAATTATGCTTTTCATTTCAATACTTAACTAAAAAAAACCTGTTTTAAGGCCTGATCAAAAGGGATGAAATGGAGCAGATCGAGAAACATGTGTTCAAAAATCAAGGCTCAAGAAACCCATTTGCCTCAAACTGGAGCTTACCATTAGCTTGGGCTACAGACTTGATCCGATCGTAAGAAACAAGGAAGTTTTTTTTGAAAAATAGATTTGTTCATTGAATGAATTTTCTGTGAGACAGAGCCCGCCAACAAAATCTGATCCACACGGACCGAGAAATCATGGGTCAAGTGATGGCGTTCCAACAAGGATTGGAACAAGTGGAAAACTATGCCAATGTTTCCATTCCGATTGTTTATGAAGTTGTGAGTTTGGAATTTCGCTATTCACATGATGTTCTTGGAGTAACTTGAATTTTCATCCTTAGGTAGTGAATTGTGCCATTTATCTTTATTTCGTCCTGAGTGTTGTGGCTGATCAGCTCTTGCCAAATCAGGATCACTTTGATCTCTACGTACCTATCTTTAAGATATTTAAGCTGATCCTACTCGTGGGCTGGTTAAAGGTGGCTCAATGTATTGAGAAACCATTTGGGGAAGATGACACGGATATCGATATGTTTGCCCTTGTTCAACGTCATATTTGGACCACCACCATTATTTTGGAACAATACAATAAAGCCCCTGAACTTCAACCTGTCTCTTCAACTAACACCACCACAACTTCCTTGGCATCAAACATGGATATTCAAGAAACATCCAAGGATGTTAACTTTGAGGAAGGTTGTCTTTCATGGAAGTCAACTCCCATCCTTGTTAAAGGAATGCCTCAATAAAAAGAGAATAATGGAAGTCCTGAACTCTTCATTCAGTATTAGAGATGGAAAGAAATTGTAATGACGAGTTAAGTTGTTACAACAGGCGCAGAATAAGTTGAAAAATGCCGAATTAGAATGTTTTGACGAAGGTGGTCAAAAGAGCACAAAAGTAGATTTTAAATTATCGAGTTAGAATTTTGGGCCTCTAAGGGCTAAAAATTAATTATTCCAATTAAAACTATTTAGATACTTCCAATAAAAATTTCATATGAAGTTCAATTCAACTGGCAACTAAAACTTACATTCTGAATAAGAATTAAATAGTTTTTAAAATGTTATTTCTATTAGGTTTGAAGTCATTTAACTGTTTCCCTTGACTTTGACCTTCGAAACTTAGCAAAAGTTAGATTATTCCCCATCGGTTACTTGATCCGAAAATTGCCAAATGTGTTTGGGGTATTACGATTAAAATATGAAGAGTCATTTTAAACACTGCCTTCAAGTTTTGACGACAAAAATAAGTTTCGAAAAAAAAATCGCTGTTGAAACTTGAAAATCGGATTAAATATTAGCACGTTCCTTGGTCTTTTCATTTTTTTAAAATCAGTCCCCAAAGGTTGCGTTCCTTGAAGGTTGCCTCCTGGCGCTTCCCAAAAACTTCTAACAGCTGCCTTTGTCCTCCACTCGCCTGTGCTGCACATCAATTCAACGTAAACATGAATGGAGTAGAGCGATAGAAGCCAAATTTCCCCCCTTCATCCCCCGCCCATAATTGTCCTGGATCATGTCGGGCTATCACCGCGATGGGGTCGAAAGCGATCCCGAAGGTGCCGAAGAATCGGCCTTCAACGAAAACGACGAGCCCGTCGATAATGAGTACTACAACTTTCTACACGTGCCTCGCAATGCCTCCAATGAGGAAATCGGGGCCGCCTACAAACGGCTGACACGCCTCTATCATCCCGACAAGCACTTGGATGAGGATAAGAAGAAAAAAGCCGATCTCATGTTTAACAAACTCAACAAAATCTATCAAGGTAAGCAAGCGCTGAGCGCGACACGAAATGCGAACGCCAATTCCGAAATGAGTTTTTGTAAGTCGTCAAGTGTCCCTATTTTATATTTCAGTGTTGAACGATCCCAAGAAACGAGCCATTTATGACTGTTTGGGTCAGAAAGGTTTGGAAGAACGGGGATGGGAACTCATTCAACGAACGAAAACGCCCAGTGAAATCCGGGAGGAATATGAAAGGATCGCCAAGTATGATCCATGCACCCATTGACCTAAGTTTGCTTGACCAACGTATATTGATGTATGAAATTTTTCTTAAACTTACTAGGGAACGCGCGGAACGACGTCTTCAACAGAGGACTAATCCGACGTCCCGACTGCGAATGACCATAAATGCCACGGATCTCTTTGAAAGATACCTCTACGATGAGGAATACGACGATGTGATCGACAGTGGCCTCCCTACTTTGGAGATCAGCGAGATTTCCTTCGCTCAAACTATCGATTGTCCCATTACCAATGCGGATAACGTGGTTATTTCGGGTAAATATGGAAAAATTATTCCTTGTTCAAGTGACTAAATTAAATGTAAGACGATGTTTAGGTAATGTTACTACGGCCAATGGAAATGGCGATGGCTCTGTGGGTTGTGCTTGGCGAAGAGCTCTCTCCAATGGAAGTTCTTTGGAAACCAATCTACAAATCGGTAGTCATTCCCACATGGGTGGCAAATACAGTCGTAAAATCGCTTCCAGAACGTTTGCCGTTTTCTCAGGTAGTTGATCTATCACAAAATATTTAAAAAATGCATCCAAACTCAGCTTTTTCGGTACTTTAGGCACGCTTCAGCTCACGGGTCGCGGGATAAAACCCGAATTTGAACTGTCATTCGCTCATCAGTTTTCCAAAGAGACGTTTGGCTATCTCAGTTACTCTTCCAAATGGCAAATGTTTGAAACCGAAGATGTGAGTGAGCTTATTCGGTTTTAGGAATACGTTTTGAAATTCAATATTTTTGAACCAATTTTAGGCATTTGTTCTTGAGCAAGACCAACATGGAATGGCCACGACATTGGTCCGGAATTCGCAAAACTATCGTCTTCAGTCTTCCCTTCACTTGGGCATTCCCCACACTTATTTATCTTTGGGTGTGACCAGAAAATTTGAAACGGAAGACCAATGTCGATTGCGAGGACGAATTCAGTGAGTATTTTGTCTGAAAAAAGCCGATATTAAAAAGTACATGGAGCATTTTTTTTTGAAATATTTTAGACTAGTGAGAGTCTGAAGCCGAAACCGAAAGCTGTGGCAAACACGTTTCGAGTTCAGAATTTAATCTGAAATTGTTTTTGATTTAGGGAGAAAGTTAAAAAAACAGTGTTATTTTTTGAAAAATATCATAGAATTTTTTTTGATCTAAAACAAATACCAAACTTGCTTCGCTTCCAATTTTCGTTAAAATTACGATTTGATTTTTGTCTTTTTTTTAATAGAAAAGTCAATTATACAAAAAATTATTATTAACATTAGGTTTGGAACATTTGGAGCGATTTTGGAATACGGTGTGGAGAAACGGATATCGTCGCATTGTCATTTGGGCGCCACCATGACTTTGGGGGTTCCTATTGGCATCACATTGAAGATCAAAATGACTCGAGCCCAGCAAACGTATCTCTTCCCCGTTCATCTTTCCGATGAGGTTGGTTGAGGCTCTTTGATTTTAGATTCTATTCACTAGAGTCAGCATATCTTGAACTCATTTCATTATAGATCCTCATGCAGCCTCTGTTTTATGGGACTATCACGCCACTTTTGGCTTGGTTCACTTTCAAGAAGCTTGTCTTAGATCCATATGAAGCGAGAAAGAAACGCCAAGAAATGGAGGAACTGGCCAGGGCTAATCGATCAAGGTAAAGAGGGCCGTTTTTAGCATGAATGAACACTATTTTTGCTTAGTTTTAAGTTTGATTTTGTTCTTCCAGGGTTGCCGAATCTCGGAGAGAAGCTGAGGCGTCCGTGTATTTGATGCGGGAGCGATTCAATCGAATACGAGCGGAAGAAGAGGCCAAAAATGGGCTAGTAGTCATTCTGGCACTCTACGGAAAGATCTCAGGTACGTTTATTTGAGTAATAAATCATATAATATGGCTAAACCAGAAAACATGGAGAAAGGCCGAACGATCCAAACTCGAACACACGGCTTAAAATCCCATTATCTTTAAGTTCAGATGAGTGAAAGTGAAGTCAAATGTTTTTGAAATCTTGATCTCGGTCGTGAACATTTTTTAGCTTCAAGAAAACTTTCTTTTTCATTTGGACTTTTTTAAGCCTTAAAATTTATATTTTAGACTTTTTTGAAACCACTCTTTTTGCTTTTTTAACTATGGGGCATTTTTGGAAACTCTTACGTATTTGTCATCAATTTCTTACTTGAATTCTGTTTTGCACTTCTTCTTGAAAACTTCTCTTGCATCTTGAAACCGTCTTTTTGCATAAAACTTAAGCGTTCTTATGTAAGTTTTTTGCATCAATGAAACATGACAGCCTCATACTTTCTGGAATAGATAGTAAGTAATATTGAAGAGTTTCACAAAGTAAGCTAAATTTAGTCTTTTTTTTGCAACGCTCTGTTA
>CM021313.1:4818008-4834510 GCA_010645155.1 Tigriopus japonicus
TGGAATAGATAGTAAGTAATATTGAAGAGTTTCACAAAGTAAGCTAAATTTAGTCTTTTTTTGCAACGCTCTGTTACTCAATTTTGCCTTAACCCTATCAGACCCAGTGTGACACATTTGTATCATTGATTTATGGGGAGTTGAGGTGAATAATGTTACCTAAGCTTTTACTTAATAAACGTCCTTAATGAACAAATAAGCTTAAAAAGGTAATACGAGATGACAGGTACTAAAAAGCTTTGTTCAATATTGGTTTATGTTACCTTATCCTGATGTTCCAGATTCCCTCGACATCCTAGAAGAGTTAGAGGACGTCGTGGATGGAGCTCTACGTGATTACCACGGCATCAGCGAGACTTTGGCCACCAAGCTCATTCGCAGTTACCCAGAGATCATCGATGTCACCATTCCAGTGCAATGTCTCGTCGAGGACAATAGTCGAATCTCATTGTACGAAGGCAACAAGTACGAATTGGCCGGATTCTACGACCCCTGTCCCTTGGACGACGAGAAATCCCTTCTGTTGAGATATCTGTATCAAGGTCGAGTGCATCAAGTTGTGATATCCGATAATGAGCCCGTTAAACTGCCCAAGAATGGACATCGGTTGTCCAACGTGCCTCTTAGTCAAAGTGGACATTCGCTTTCATCTTAGTTAACCTATCCATACATACAGAGTATAAACAAACGTATAGTGGCTGTGGTCCGATTGCATTGATATGGATCCATGGGGGAGTGAATAAACTCAAAACAGTGGTGACCGAGATTGTTTTTTTATATATAAGCTATTTATATATTTCCATGGGTCATCTTGTTTTCACATCATTGGTTTGTCATAGAATAGGTCTCTGTTCTATCAATCATACTAATTATCATTGGACAATTGGACATTACAACAGGTCCTAAGACCTGGGATTCAAGCAAAGAGGGGAAATGGATGGAGATTCTTCGGATAAAGAAGACCCCCATTGAGTTGTAGGGGGAGTAAATCGGTCAGAGTTTTGGTAATAAAAGATGCAAAGATCAACATTGTTAGAGGTGAAATATTCACGGATACATCTGTTTTTTTTTTCATGTCCACATTGCCTTATCCATTAACACAAATAAATAATCTCTTTGATATCTCATCATCGGATAGAGTCGAGGACTCACAAGCAAGGGGACGGCAAATCAAATACAAAAAGAGGTTGCGAGATCCACCCATCAATATTTCCGAACCTCCCCTGAGACATGATATGAGAAGGAGTACAAAACAATTCAGCAGTATATATATATGTATATCAAAAAGGAGAAAGAGATTATCTGGATCCTTGTCTTTTTTTTCTTCCATTAGTACCTTCTAAATTCCTAAATCACACCATCACGCGCCATTTCGTGGACCATCTGTACAATTCTACGACGAATCTCCAAACTTGACGGATTCGTGTCGTCATTCAGCTCTTGTTCTTGTTTCAATTGAAGTTCTCGAAGAGCGCAAATTCCCGCCGTTTCTAGATCCAATTGCGTTGTGGACATCACATTGGGCATAACCGAACACGCTGTAGTAAATCCAACGGGCTTATGGTAATGAAATTCGGCCATGAAGTCCTCGAACGAGTATTTCATATCCGGATAGGCCCTCATCAAATAAGTGTGGTAGATATCGTAGTATTCCTTGAGCACCTCTTTCAAATGGGCATCTCTGAACTCGAGATCCGTGTTCAAATAGGTGAAGTAGACGAGGTCATAAGCGGGATGGCCGTAATTAATGAGTTGATAGTCGATGATGATGAGCTCATTGGGGTTGGCTTTGGCGTGATCCTCGGGAGGATAGGAGAACATGATGTTGTTGGACCAGAAATCGCCATGACACAAGGTGAACACATCGGTAGGGGCTTTGTCCATGTACTCATTGAGCATTCGCATGGCTGATCGATTGAAGAAGGCCTCGCATTTGGCAATATATTCGCGTTCTTGCTCTTCACCCTGTTTGTGTAGCATCTTGATCACGGTCTTTTTGGCCACGTTCTTGAGTTGTTGGTAGAGCAATTTGGGGATGCGCTTCTGGGTGTTGTAGGTGGCTTTGAAGGTGGTGAAGGACAAAGGCTCGACCTTGGTGTTGTTTTCGGTTTTGAGGGCGCCGGATTTGCACTTTTGGATCCACACCAGCCATTTGCCGTGGAAATGGGCCAGCTCTGCGAAAATGAGCCGGATGTGGTTGAGCGGAAGGGGTTTGCGCTTGTCGTACATTTCGAAACTTTGGGCTGTAGGAGAGAAATAAATATATCAAAAAATAACTAACTGATGAAATAAATAAATAGGGATTATGATGGGATCTATTTCAGGTTGAGAAGGGCGTGAAAAATCTTATTCATTTAGTTATTAGTGACAAAACCGCTACCGGAATTTCAGCCGAAACGCTTTCGTTCCATCACTACTAATAATGTTCATTAACTTTTGGTTACAGACGTTTGGAATTTTATCAAAAAAAATGCTTTCACTCCATCACTAATTCCAGTATGTTTAGACTAGGCGAACTACCTAAAGTTCAAAAAGTACATCAAAAGGCAAATTTTCTAGGTTAACACACTTTTTCGGACAAAATTTGGCTTATCGTTCTTTTTCTAATTAAAACCTACCTTGTTGCAGTATCTCCAACCCACCCTAAAAAAAGATGAACTTACACATTTTCTTGACGTTCTCGAGAATGAGTACGCCTTGTTCGGATCGTCGACAGGGCAACCAACAGAACCAGGGACACGATTTGATGCAACACGAGCCCTGTCCCATATCATTGGCATAATAGGAAGAGTAGGCGTGGTAGCATTTGGGCAGAATCCGATCGATTGCGCCTTGGCCGAAAACAATCTCCAACTGTGGCACCAGATCCAAGTACCAAGAGACCTCGTTGAAGAACGGTCGCGACAGCTTGTGAACTTGACGAATGAAGGACATCTTGGGCGGGGATTTGATCACGAAATGGAACTCTTTCTCTAGAATGCGAATTAATAAAGGGATCATGGTGTCGCAGCCAATTATGTTAGTTTTTCAAGAAATGGAAGCAGAATAAGTCGAATGTCTAAAACGCATTAAAACTATAGATAGTGCTCTGGTTTAAACCATGTCATTGGAATAAGGTTAGAACAAATGAGGGGCTAACAAGAAAAAGGAATTTTGTAAAGGAAGGAAAACTAAGAACCGAATTTCTTTAAAGTGCATGTCTGCTTTCGGTTTCGGTAGGCATAAAAACCGAAACCGAAATTTCGTCCCATCACTAAATCAATGAAATGGCAACTTCAGATGTGTGCTTCTGAGATCACAAATGTACTGGTGGGGAAAAAAAGTAATCTGAAGGGAAATAAAGTGATTAATTTAATAGGGAAATTGTGGCGACCCTGTCGGCTCTACCGGTTTCTCCCTTCCTCCTACTTTACTCTCTTTCGTCCTTCCTATATATGTACATTCTTCCCGCCAATAAATCATTCATCTACCTACCATCTCTCGACTCATTATGTCGGTCGGAACATAGATCCGCCACAAAATAATAGTTTCAACTTCATCTTCTTGAGCTTGCAGGAAGTCTCAGAAAATGAGAAGGCGGTAAAAAAGTATGACATCGCTCTTTTGTGATGAAAAAATTCCATTCATTCTGTGTAGGATTATTTTCAGAGCTTTGAGTAAGCATAACTCTTAACTCCAATGTTCAATGAAGGATTTTAACTCAATCTTAAAATTCTCGCCTATAGATGGCGTGGAAAGTGAAGGTCTTGTGAGCTTAGTGTATAGTATTTGCCTCCTCTTTCACACCATCTATTGGCGACTCTTTTAGCTCAAGTTAAAATCCTTCATTCACTTGAAAGTTAAAATGCACAATCCAGCTAATATAAGCAATATCTCGTTTGTACACAAAAACTAACAGAAATCACAATTCTTATCACTTTCCATTGAAAAATCCATCCATCATACCACGTTGATAACCCAATATCCCCACCAAAAACCCAGTACAAGTGGTAAATATTAAGTCCCACCAACCTGTCTTTTCCTGATTGGCACTGTCTTGACCCACCCGTGGGATCATGTCCCTCCCACTGGAATCCCCAGTGGTGCTCGTCGTTTTGGTTGTGGCTACTGCGGGTTTACTAAATGCACTAAATCTGGCCTTGATGCGAAGAGCGCAAATCGTCGAATTGAAGGCATCATTGAGCCCAGACATGTCCTCGATGGCCCCCATTTCCAGCACTTCGAGGCCATGATCGCACGTATGTTGCCGCAAGATGTCTCTCACGGCATCTTCACTCAGGTCACGGATACTCTGAATGTCGCTCAGAGACTTGAGATACTCGTATTTGGGTGGAACAGCCACGGACGTACTCGTGGTCGGGGACGTCATAGTGGTGGCTTCCTGGAACGCAACCAAAACCGAGACATAAGGTGGTACAAAAGTTTTGCCACAGAGGGGGTTAGATATAACATATTTATATAAAGGTTTCAAATGTATCATCATAAAAACAACTATCGCATGGGTGATCCGGAGAGCGACGGCAACGAAGACAAGCTCCCGGGTCCAGATCCGCCTCCCACATTCAAACTGGCCATGCCACTCATCAAACTTGTGCCCGCGGATCCGCCCATCGAGCCCATCTTGAGGTCGAAATCGTCCTCGGTCTGATTGTTCTTGATATCTTGAAGCGTGTACGCGAATTTGTTCCACTCATCCGGTTGCGGAATGGCCAATTGATCGCCCACATCGAACACCCAAATCTTGCCCGTATCATCACCGACCGTCACGTGCAATCCGGATTGAGTCCAGCTCACACGATTCAATGCAGGCGAACCTTCCACGACAATGGAAGCCGTGGCCACTTCCGTATCCGTGTTGAGGTTCCAAAGATCCAATCGACCGGTTCCATCGACGGCTGCAAACAGCGATGGATGTTGTGGGGACCAGGCCACGTCATATACATAGTCCCCGTTATCCTCGAATGAATACAGGGGTCGATTTTCCTTGAGACTCCAGAGTTTGACGGTCCAATCCATGGAGGAGGTGAGGAACAAGTGACTATAATCCACTGTTCCCAGGCCAGGGTGGGTATCTAACCCGGTGACGGGAGCTTGATGACCGTCAAATACATCGAGAATACCAGCACGACTTCCATGTCGACATGCCGTGTACACCGCTCCTTCTTCACTGCCCACAATAAAGTTGTTTACATCACCCGTGGGAAACGATAAACTCGTCACGGCCACGGGTTTGCTCTGCTTTTGCTGTAGTTCCAACGTCTCTTGGGGCATGGAGAGCATGTCCAAACTCCAGGAACACATTTTCCCATCGGTGGAAATGGAGATGAGATTGTGGGCATTTTGGGTACCCACCACCCTCATGCAATAAACGGGGTGTGTGTGAGCAGCCGCAGATAAAGGTGAGCGTTGAACGGGCGTGCGTTTTTGGACTCGATTGTCCCATAACACGATTTGACCCGAATACGTTCCGCCTAAGATCAGATTGGGATGGAATGTAGCGAAAGTGGCCGACATCACTTGGGATTGACAGTGGAAAATATGCTCGGGAGTGGCCTTTTTGAAGCGGGTATTCCAGACCAGACAGACACCATCGGGATCGGCGGCGGAATCAGGGTTCTTATCGTAACTGGCGACTAAAAGCTCCGGGAAAGTGGTGGACCAATCCATACTGGTGACAACTCGATTTTTGGTCCATCGATCGTCGTAGAAATGCCGGTTCACGGTCACACTCATGCCGGCTTTGTCCTCGAAACCCTCGGGATTTTCATAACCTCCAGTGTAGTCTTTAAAGACGTCGATATCTTCGTAGAGAGCTCGTTCTACAATTCGAGAGGTTCGGTCAAAGAACTGTTGGAACTCTTCACTCATGACGATCAGTTGCTTTTCTTCCTCACTGAGGTCCTTCTTGCGACGACGCTCTTCTTCCAGTTTCTTCTTCTCTTCTTCCTCTTTGGAAATGGCCGGTTTTACGTCTTTTACTTCCGGCATACCGGTTGTGATGAATCCGGGCAGTTTTGACAAATACGCCCCCGGAGAGCCTGAAAAAAACACGAGAAAAGTTGACATCATAATCTTAGACGAGCTGGAAACCAGGGCGATCGGAATTTTGAATCGTAAAAAAAGATGCAATGTCATCCTTTCTCCAGGGATCAACTCGTTAAGGGATGTTTTGGCTATTAGATGGGGTTCAAGTTTCAAAAAGTAATCTGATACAGCAAACGACATAATTTGTCCAAACGAGAGGTTTCTCAGGAACATTTTTGCGACGGAGGTGTTTCCAAATATATTGTTTTTACTTAAATGTCCCACTTTTGTCAATTCAGTGCTTCTACAAAAGGAAAAATAATCTTCCCACTGTAATGTTGTAAGCTTCCTCTAATATAAGCAATCTGAGAGAAATGAAATAGCTTTGAAATAAAACTGACAATCAGAAACCTTGTGTTTAGATCATGCAAATTTCTTTCTCTTCCTGAATCACAAGACCTTGTTAGAATAAGTAAATCTCGACATGTCTCTTAAAGTAACCCAAATTATCACCTTTTTATGAAAAAAAACTAAAATTCATTCTTTTTACCAAGTGAATTTCTACAATCTGAAGAATTAACTCGGACAACAACTAAGGCTAAGAAGTGGTGCATATAAGAATTATTGGTCTCAGGTACCTCAGTGTCTTTACTTAGTGCAAAAAGGCAAGTGCCAAAAGGTTATGAAATACAAAATTTCATGCAAAGGTAAGCAAGCCCAAGGTTAAAAAACACCCAAGACTTGCAACTGCGTGGAACACTTGACACTTGCTTCCCATGGCACTTCAATTTCTTTTAAACAAATAGTTCTAGCTCTAATTGTCCAGACTGTATCTTCCATAAAAAATTGAGAAACCATGTCATACCCGAGGAGGGCGATCCCGAGCCCAATCCCGGTAAAGAATCCTCTTCATACAACTCCTCAGGGTCATCAAAAGCAAACGTATAATAATCTCGATTGCCTCCTCGGCGCGCTTGTAGCGTGTCCGTGCCAGATTCCACTGTCTGCGTCTGCTTAGCATAAGTCTCCTGCGTCTTGGGCGGAATCGAAGTTTGGTAGACGCTGGTCAGTCCGAGCGTCGGGCGCGCTCTCGCCGGCGCGCCCATACTCAGCCCTCCACTGAGCGCCTCTAAGTTGGTCTCACTAGCGAGCGCGCTCCCTAGCTGCTCAGTTGACCGGCTGTTCTCGTCAGCTAAAGACGCAAGCCCAATCTCTGAAGAGACGGCGGACAAAGAGCCTAAAACCGCGTCCACCCCGGCAATACCGACTTCGGCGAGTTGTTGATTAATGTCTCGGTGAGCCGTGGAAGAGGCGGCTTGACCGGTGACCGTTTTGAGAGCGGCATTTCGCGTCTCGGCTTGCTCACGCTCGCGTTTGCGGCGCTCTTTCTCTTCGCGAATTTGTCGGAGTTTCTCCTTTTTGCGCTCTAATTCCGCCTTCCGATCCGACATGGTGAAGATTTGGAGAAGAGAGCCCTGGCTTTTAGAAGGGTGGATCGATTGAATGAATGAAGCACGGGTCTTTTGGGGTTTGAGGGGATTCACGATTTCACATTGCTAGGTCGGACGGTACAGTTTCGTATGTGCAAGTGTGTATGAATGTATGTAGTGGTGAAGTAGTGAACTCTTGTCGTGCATGGAACGGCCCAAGACTCGAGTTTTTCTGACGGTGACCAGGAAAGAAGAGTGTAAAGAGCCTCTAGCTGAGATTTAATTTATGTGAAAGAGAGGAAACAAGGATCGCGGAAAACCTGGCTGCCTCTGCTTTTGTTAAAAGCTGTATTTTGAAGTCATGACCAGGGCCACCAAATTTATGTAAGAAATTTCGCTGAAAAATGTATTACTTTTGGTAGTTTTTTGAGAAAAAAATGTAACAAAATCGGACTTTTTGGTAGTTATTTTGGTAATTTTTGGGTAATTTGGTGACATATTTCCTCAAAAACTAACCTTTTTCATACTTGCATCATCTAAATTTTGTTTCTTAGGTAGGAACAGATGCTAAAATAATTATATTTTGTCATGATTGTTACAAATTTAATCGCCTCTATTTGTATTTTGATTTGACATCCTTTTTGTAGATCATTCTCAACAGAGTAGGCATTTTCCAATTGTTTTTCCCAAATTTTCCCAGTTTTTGTAGTTTTGGACAAAAATTGCACATTTTTGTAACTACCATGTAAAATGTCATTTGCAACCGATTAGTGGGCCTGATGATATACTAAATATTCCTAGTGACAAAAGTAATGCGCTGTATATTCTTGCTTCTTTATCTTGACTTTGTCATAATTTTTTTTCCATAATAGTTGCATTGAAACAGGCAATTTAACCACATTTATGTAAAATTTTCCCCATTTATGTAATTTTGGGCAAAAATCGCAGATTTTGGTAATTACATTGTAAAATGTAATTTACAACTATCTGGTGGGCCTGGTCATGACTGCTCAGATCAAGTTCTAGTTAAACTAAAGATTCAATTTGTTATTTCAAGCCCCATTGCTTTATTTTGATGACCCCTGAGAAGAGCCTTTCTTGTATTGAGGTTCTGGATTATTACATTGATTTGATGGCAATGAAGGGGTTGACACTTTGTTATCAGATATCTTCTTGTTTGAAAACTTTTGAGGCACAAAGGTTTTTTTTAAAATCATATTATAAGTCTTATAATTTAATGCCTTTATATTGGAATGTAAAAAAACCAACATGAAGTAAATAGGAGTCTCTAACAAAGAACTTAATCCCATCAAAAGAGACACACTAAAAAGCAAAAATTGAATTCACGTTTAATGCATCTAAATTGAAGAAAACCTTGGATCAATGTGCTCTTATATTAGTTAACTCCAAGAGCCCTGCAATTTGCTATTCGTTTTCCGCAAAGTTTGAGGACTTTCCTGTTCTGTTTTTTACATTTATTCTTGCCCAAAGTGACAAGTTAGTTAGAAGGAAAGTGAACTAACTTTTTCCATGTGGTAGAATTTAGAACAAACGGAACTTATTTGGACATGACCAAGAGTAGCAACAAACATTCATTCAAATAAGTTTCGGTTACCCCTAGCATTCACTTCATAACCAGCGTCCAACAACTTGGTCTGATTTCAAGAAAAAAACATGTGAAGGCAAGATGCCTACTTGGTCACTCAGTGAAACTCATGGGTGTTTCCCACAGGAGAAATCGGCCTGGCTGAGTCGGCCTGATTTTGCTGTTCCCCGGAAATCTGCCTCGACAATTCAGACTGTATTTACAGCCCCATTTACTTTTCAGACCTTTTTTATCAAGACTCTTAATGACACTATAATTCTGCAGCTAAATTGAAAAATATAAACATTTACGTCAATGGCAGTAACTCTTGATAAGAATAAGATTTTCTTACATTGTACCAATTTGGACATGAAGTACTGGAGCTGTAAAAGTGTTCAAAAAATATTCCTGACCAATGACGTCATTCGAGGCCTGAAATTGAAGCCAAACACAAAAGACACAATCAATGGTTTTCATGGCTCGTTCAACGTTAAAGATTATTATATCCACGCTCAAAATGTTGACATATGTCATAGCCTGAATGAATAGTATTCATTGAAGACCGATAAACGAGTTCCATTCTGATATAATCCTATCCCTGAGGTTGCTGTTGGAAATTCTTGCGCGCGAGAACAGAGAACAAGCGTGACCAAAATATCTCCTGTTTCTTCCGACATTTATTTGAACATCATGCTTAAACGACCAGTATTCGATTTGCGAATAGAACAAAATGCAATGCGCTTTTACATTGCTTGATTGTCCTTTTCTTTCAAGCAAACGAGAAATATCAACGAATATTCAAGACATCTAGAAGGAAACTTCAACCGATGCCGATTTAGTCACGCTTCCACAAGTTTCACGGTTTTAAACTGAAAAGCAAAACAACGTGTTTCATCGCCAATCTCCATTACAAAATCTCCTCAGTTTTCCCCGGATCCTCAATATGAACACCGACTAAGTAAGGTTCCAATCTCACACTCAATCCATCTCAAAACTCAAATCCCATTCACCGTTCCTTTAGGTAAACAACGGCCCCTATCCAAGATGAGCCATTGGCCCACTTTAGGTTCTTGCTCGTCTCTGGTCTCTTTTCCCTCTTGCGTTCGGCAACACTTGAGTGGTCAGCTGTTGAGTCAAGGCCGGTTATCGCCTGAGGATCAACTAGCTTTTGTGTGTCAGGGTTGCCATTTGGAGGTGATTCATAGCCAGACCAATGAGCGTTTGGCCGCTTGGACCTTTGGACCACCCGTGGGAACGCGGGGCATCACCTCACCGGGATCCAATCCCAGGATTCTGGACCATGAGATCACGTGTGTGAGTGAGCTGATCGGTAAATCATGGCCTAATCCCTCTTCCGGCTCGGTTGAGCCCGATGAAGGCGTGAACCGCAGATGTGCCGTGGTGGGTTTGGCCAATGGTTTGGTGTGCGTCCTCGATTTGAAGAGCTCCAAGGTGATTCGAGCTATTCAAATGGGTCAAAGAGTCACGGCTTTGAGCGTAGTCAGCCCCATGGGCGGACCCATGGCCAATCATCGGACTATGGCGGAAGAGGTAAGTTGTGGGTCCATCTTTATTACTTCTTGAAGTGATCCAAAATCGTTTTCAAAGCTATTGGATGGATGATCTCTTTAGACAATGGTTGAATATCTTGGTTTAAACCTTGATGCGACACAAACTTATGTAAGAATGTAGGGAAGAATGATTTTGAAAGGATAGCAATTTGTAGGATGACTAAGTTGAAAATTGATCAAGAGGAAATGCCATCTAGATAAGGACAAAGGGGATAACTGAGGTGATTGGATCATATATTTTAATTTGCGTTTAAAATTAAGGGTTTTTTCCTTTTTTAACGGGATTAGAATAGTTTTGGTTGACCGTGATGGTTGGGCAGAGCGGATGGTTAAGGGGCGATAAGGTGGAAAATTGATAAGGGGGTAAAAAAAAATTAAAGGAAATTCCAAAAGATTGAGAAGATATGTTTGCACTAAATACCACGTAGATTGTTTTGAATTTTTTATCATAATTTTTCGTAAAAGAAAAAAACCTCCCTTTTTATGGAAGTCGGAAGAATTCCCCTCAAATATTAGCGACCAAAAATAGTTTATTTTAGCCTAAAATAGGCTCTTAAAATGGAAGATCTCTAGAAAATCTATGTTAATCTGTCCGAATCAGCTTAAGAAGGGGCTTTAAGGATGAAATTATACGGTCGTATATCTTGAAGGATTTTTTCCAAAAAAAAAAAGAAAATGAAACGCCTTCAAAATTGATTTAACCCCATCTCCTATCTCTCGTTAGCTCATGTTTTTCTACGGAATCGTGGCTGTGGGCACTTTGGAAGGTCATCTCTATCTCGTGGACCTGGGTCTGGATTTATCCTCCCAAGATGTTCTACACGACACCGATCATCTCGAGGATGATGTGACCAGTTCCGAGAAATATCCCGCCCAACTTCACTTCATCGCTCCCAAGAACGAAACTTCTCGCACCAACATCGCCGACATCCGCCAAAAAGTTATGCGAAGAGGTCAACATTTGGCACTTTCTCTGAACGAATCCTCCTACGTGAATCGAGCTTTTCAACACGTGAGCAGCACCACCGGAGATTCCACTTATTTCCCTGAGGAAAGTGTGACAGTGTGTTCCCTAAAATACATCCCACAATTGGCGACTTTGGTGGCAGGCTTCAATTATGGCTCGTGGCAAATGTGGAACATTGGCCGATTGTTCCTGGAATTCAGCTCCAATTATGGCGGTCCAGAGAGTTTGCCCGTGGTGGAATTCACTTTTCAAGAGCCCGAGAATGATCCACGGCATTTCTGTTATATTTGGACGATGCAATCGGAAAACGATTACGATTTACTGTCCGAGAAATTGGCTGTGAATTCCGTGGCTTCGATTACTTTGCACGCTTTGTCCTATGAGAACCGAGATGATGGCGAGCAATATGGTGTTCTTTACACCGGATTGACTTCTTGCTCGCCAAGATTTGAGTACAAACTGAATGGCAATTCGGTCTCGGAGGATGAGGTAGGAATTAAGGGAATAAATACACTTTTTATATTCTCGAGCTCATTAGGATGGATATAGTGTTTGAAGCACATTTAATTTGACTTGTTACGTTTTCACGCAAAACAATTCCAAAGATTAAGAGTAAAGTGGGAAGTCAAATCCAGGAATCCCTTTTAAAAACTCAATCATGTTGGACTTTGTTATGATAGCTTGACCACGAAATTGATTGCGACCTATTTTAGTTTCATTTACCGTCAAAGTTTAATGGATACAAATGCATTTTATTTGTGTAGATAATGGTGATATGAACCTGAACTTGAACTTCAGTATTTGTTATTTAGTAATTTCATCTAGTATTCTTTGTTCAAAGAATTTAGGCTATGATTTGAAAAGAGTATTTTCCTTTTATCAATGATGTCACACTTTCGTTTGACATTTAAGAGAAAACAAAGTTTTAATGTTCTATTACTAGAGCGAGTATTAAAAAGTTTGTATCCATAAAAAAACTTTATTTCAACTTTTTTCCGTCCCGTAGTTAATACCCAAAGATGTTTTTCCTTGAACAGTTTTGACGATCTCTGACCTTGCTTTTTTGTTAACAAAAACAAATCGTACTCTAATACTAAAATTTCAAACACAAATGTTGAATGGAAAACTGAAAGGTTGATTTTTGAACCACGTGTATGAGTTGCTCTCCTGATCATGTGCAATTCAAATTTCACAACAATCAAATCATTTCTGTTTCTATCTATCTCAGCTATTTGGAACCCTGGGCATCTCTTGTTCAACCTTGGGTTTTGGTACGACAGCCTCCGTTTTGAGGAGCTCTCAAGAAAGCGAGGATTTCAGTGATGCCGATGGAATGAGCTCCAACCTCGGTTTAGCCGTGTTTCTCTGGGAAGTTCATCTGAAAGGGGAACCTCAACCCGAGTTCTACTTTGGTTTATTCGACTTGAACGCTTGGTACCAGGTAAATATAGAATTTGGTGTATGATTTGACGGCATAAAGTGTTTCACCATGTCTGATTTCAGGCTCAAATGCCCTCAGGAGTGGATCAAACTTGTACGAATCATTGCTCGTTCTTGAGTATTTGTCCCTTGGAGGATTTGATCTTGTCGGCCAAGCATTCCAAAGAGTTTGACGCGAATCCCGTTCAATTACTCAATATTGGCGTTGATGTGAACTCGTTATCCCGATATCAGTCGTTGAGCAATGCCGAACAGCATTTCTATCCGTCGGCATTGACCTTTGAGATTGTGGCCTTGATGCAAGATGGGTTTGTTTATGTGACCAACCTAGGACTTCAACGCAAGGTAAAATAGAAAAAATAAAGAGCGAGAGTCTCCTCAAAAAATAAAGGTTTGATAACAACCGATTTTCCAACACTAGAATGCCTTCAAACGCTCAGTGTTTTTAGAAATCTTTCGATTAAAATGACAACACAACTCTTTTTTTGGTTCATGGCAAACACTAAAAAGATTTTTGCTCAAGTTAAATCCGTATTTTTTTTAATGAAAAGAAAATATTTTGGCGAAAGGAAGGTCAAAGGAACGCGACTTTATTTTTTGTTAGAGCCAAAGTTAGAAAACCAGCAAAGAAAAACCTTTTTCCTGGGATGAAAATACATACATTTTTACAAAAAAAAAACCGAAAGCAGACATGCACTACAAAGGATGGAGTTTGACAATGGTCCAAAACTTTCTGAAAACGGAATTTTTTTTGGCCGAATCAGCTTGTTTTTTAGATAGTAAAAAAACACCCATAAAGATAAATCAATTATGTGTTTTTTCTGAGATTAGCAAGAAATCATTTGTAAGGAAACCTCTTATGCACGTTCTTTGAAATAATAGTCGTAGATAGTTTCATATTGTAACCATGCATCCTTTCAGGTACTTCTGGAGCTACAAACCCGAGGAAGAGTGGATTTGGCGGATCCTCAACATCTCCATCATCTCTGTGTTCTCTCTGGATTGGTGAGTCAAGAGTTTCCTGGAACACTCACTCCTCAAGAGCAACGTTCCCAACTTTTGACGGTGGCCCTGGAAAACCATTTGGTTAGCCTCTTAACTGGTTGTGTTTGGCATTGGAAAGATGGTAGGATGTGAAAAGCTCGTGATTTTGGATGAAAAAGAGACTAATAGTGGGGTTTGAACTTGACTCTAGGGAAATATGTCAGTGCTGGATGTTCCTTGAAAATGATTTTGGATTGGGCTTGGGAGAGAGTGACTCAAATCAAGCAATCCATTGATAAGGTAGGTGTTCATTTGTGTACCGAATCACCGTTTGAGTGTGTTTGATTATGAAGTCATTTTTAAAATGTTTTCTTCTTAATCGCTAATTTACCTCCGAACTAAAGCAATACTTAAATACTCTCGTTGTTGATTGCATTTTGTTCTATTTTTGTTAGCCTTAGAACCACATGTTTTGATATCCTTTCAGGACATTCCGTTTCCTTTTCCTCAATTGTCGATGTTCAGGATCCTCTCAAAACTAATTACAGTTGCTGAACGGATACTTTTTTAATTACATATTAGAAGTCTTTAATTTCAAATTGAACCATTATGTACAAACTAGAGTACTACAGTTAAAGGAGTACGAGCATGATATTGACCTAGGATCAGTATCTCCACATGATTCAAAACGAAAAAAAAGCACAAGAAATCGCGAAACATTTTATTTCAACAAAATTATTAAACTTGCAAGTTTTGGTATGTTCTAGCAAGAAGCACGGAAATCATGGAATGGGAGGCTAGCAATGAGAATCATGATTTCCAGCAGAAACGAACCATTTTCGTTCTTCTGCAAATAAGACCTGGCTTGCATTGAGAAGATCTCGTATTTCAAATTTCAGCCCAATCGAATGCCGGAGTGAAAAGTTATGCCTTCTCAAACTTATGTACTGAGGAGAGCATAGAATGAATTAACTCGCCCTTTTGTGGTAAAACGATTACCACAAAAGGGCTAGTTCATTCATTCTCGGTAGGATTTGCACTGAACTTTGAGTGAGCATAACTTTTGACTCCGACGTTCGATTTAGCTGAAAATTGAAATACGTATTCTTGTCAACATTTGCAAGGTCTCATTTGCAGAAGAACGTAATTGAATTGTTCTTGCTGGAAATCATTATTCTCATTTCTAGCCTCCCACTCCATGATTCAAGTGCTTCTTTGTTGTAGGTATAAACTTGCACTTTTTCTTCTCGAATCCAGTGAAGACACTATTCTTTACTGGGACTGATGAATCTCTCGTGCTCGTACTCTTATACTGATAGTGCCCTAGTCATCACAAAAGGCTTTGTTTATAAAGCCTTCAGTCAAAACCATATATTTATTTTTCCCCTTAGGTGACTTTGCCCTTGTTTGACTTGTCATGTTTGGAGTTGAATGAAGCCACTCGGAAATCGTTGCTCCAAAGCTCTCAACAACTTCGCCATCTTTGTTCCGTGAATGAGGCCCTCATGAAACATGGAGGAATCGTTACTGAGCATGGAATGCAAGATCTAGAAACCAAATATGAGGTGGCTAGTCTGGTTAATCAATACCTGGAAGTCATTTTGTGGTTCTTCAATGCCAAACTGCTACCCGAACTGCCCGAAGAGGAATCCAACGAGGTAAGGAGTCGAAATTCGAATTTAATGTTGAAAAAGAAACAATAATGTGAGTGCAGGAGTACCAATATTTTAGTTAAGAAAGAAAGTAGGTGAAATGAGGCAAATTTATGGAAGCCCTTTTTTAAGTGTGTTTTATAAGGACTTTATTGGAAGATTTTTTCTTTTGAAGCCCCTTTTTTAAGTGTTTTTTTTAAGGACTCTATTGGAAGATTTTTACTTGTAATTGAATGCAATTTTGCTAAAACCATTAAGATGTAATTTGAAGTACAAATGAATTGTAATAGGACCCATTCTGAGTTTTTGATTTATCTTTAAAAGCATTTTGAAGGCACCAATAAAGATGGAAAGATAAATTTTAAATTGAAAGTTTAAAAAAAATGCCAGAAAATATGATTCGAATGAAGAGAAATAATGATAGAACAATTGAACGCTGGTGTTTTTTTAAGCTTTCAGCCAAAACAAGGGTTAATTTCCCGTTTCTTTTATTCTTACCGTTATTTCACAACTTGCGGCTTCAACCTTAAATGATGGAAACGATTCGATTCCCAAAAATAAATGAGTAACACCAAACAATGTCTGAATTTACTGAAGAAGCTTAGTATATATGCTTGTGACAACTACGTTTCGTTATGCTATTCACTTTCTTGTTTAGGATCCTGAGTCGTCCAACAATCCTTATCCCGTGGCCTTGCTCATGTCCATCTACAAAGCCAAACGAGAACGCATGAAGAAACAACTGACCAAGTACTCATTTAATGACACTCCTTGTCTGATCATTGATGGACTTTGCGACGAGTTTGGAGAGAACCTCCACGTGAGTCAATCTCTATCTAATTTAGTGAT
>CM021314.1:2516-46614 GCA_010645155.1 Tigriopus japonicus
AAAATTTGCCATGTTTCTTTTTAAAAGTGTTGTTGCGTTTCGGCTGATGGATTAAATTCTTAGTAACGGATCTTTTACCCAACAACACTTTTTCATACATACTTAAAGTTAATCAGGCGAAAAAAATCCCCCTCTGTACCCTGCAAGTTGGGTTGGTCGACTTTGAATGACTGAGCTTTACTAAATAATTTTATTCTAGGCTTAACGACCGTAATAATCTTTGAAATCACTAGAGATACCCAAGAAATTGAAAGATTTACTATGAATTAAAAATCCTGAGGTAACTATTTCCTTTTTTTTGGGGGGGGCAGGAATGAGGAAAGTACAATAAAACAGCCACCAACTAAACAATGACCACAATGATCAACAATTCACAACATTTTCCACAAAAATTCCGTTTATTCCGCCATCAATCCAGCCCGTCAAACCCATTTACCCCGGAATAAATAAAAAAAACTATCCCATAATCAACCTTGGCTTAGGAACTCGTGAAACATTTCCCCAAATATTAAATAATGCTTACATCGTCTTTTCCTTCCCAACGTTGGTGGGACGATTTCGGCACTCATACCGAACCTCGAGGCACTCCAAGGTGTTCAATTATTCCATTGAGTTGTATAAGTTTCTGTAAATAGGCGCAATTCGATTAATGGCAATGTTAATTTTCTGAGTTGACCAAGTTCTTAGGCGCCAATTTTCTCAGAGGTCCGTTGATGCTCCTCAGTGTTGCCTTAAATGACTTGATCTTGTTGTAAAATTGGCCACCCTTTTTTGAAATAATGTTGTGAAGTTGACAGCTTGGAATTGAACCCAGCTGTCGTATCTTGTAGCGTGCGAGGGCAGCAACGACATTTGCTCCTGAGGCTTGGCAATTATGGACTACAAGATTTGCGTCAGGAGATTTGCGGTGTCATTGTTCAAGAAAAGGGATTTTCGAGGCATCTTTCAGATACTTGAGAAAACGGCGTAGAGGGCTTCCCATGTGGACCTTGAAATTTTTGCTTTTTCAATGTTTACTTTCAACGGAACTTGATCTTCATCTCTGCAGAGAGGGTTGCCAGATAATGGAAGAGCCAAAGGACGGCAAAGTCATATTTAGACCTACTATCATGTTGCCAAAATTTCTACCTAAGTGACATTGTTAAATCTTGAATTGCTCTTGAAAGAGACATCCAACGACAGTTTTAGTGAAAATGTTAGTTTGTGGAAGCATTTGCATTTCTGTCAATTCAGACTGTTTTTTTGAGATTTGGTCTTTATGATTTGAATGTCGCAGCACTAGTCACATTATTTTTCTTGTCACACGTCTTCCTTCCCTGAACAACCTCAAGCCATTTTTAAAAGCCAGATGACTTGAAAACGACATTCTTCCATTGGATATTGATTTTGTTTGGCACTAATTATGCTTTAAATCCATCACTAATTATAAAACAATTAGGTATGTACGATCAGCCATGGGATTTTGCGCTATCAAAGCCATATAAATTTTCAAGTGAAATTCGCGCTCTGAATCAGCTGAAAATGAATCAAGCATGCTCGATGCTTTCCGAGGCTGCATTGCAGGAAGCATTGGCATCGATGCCATCAAGCCAGTCAGCTAGTGATGGGGGGCAAACAAGAGATTGGGCAAGCTGTACTGGCACAGTGTTTGGGCTTGCTGAAGCTTGGCATAGCTTGGGTGTTTGTACAAGTACTTTCCCAGCTAACAGGTTTGCCAAATTTGCTATGAACGAAGAATAAACTTGCCATCCGAATTTCACTAAACCAGGCTGATTCAGCTAAATAGGGCTCATACCTTTGAAAGGATGTATTTTTAAGAAAATTACACACTTCAATTCTCTCACATGGGGAAATGCAAAATATTTCGAGAATACTAAAAAAAGATTTGGCATTTTACTTTTTCATGTTGGCGACTCTGAGTAAACGAGATTGTTTTGGAAGTGTGACTTCTAAATCTCGGTCTTGATTAGCCTCAAAAGTGCATTCATGTGTGGCCTAGAACCGAAACAAAAAAACCATGGTTTTGCAAATGCTATCCAAATTGAAATATTTTTTTTTGTTTCACTTCCACTGTTTATTGCTAAATTATTAAGATCAAAAGATCATCGAAAATGCAACTTGACATTCTTTTCTTCTAAGTCACACTGCAAGCATCTTAACTCTTCAAAGAGTAACTGCCGGTAACTGCATCTTCCGATGTTCCTTGAGCTTGCCAAGTGTATTAGTGTATTGCCCAAGTAATGCTTGTCAACAAGTTGTTCTTGGGTGTCTGTGATGACTCATTACTTGCCCAAGTCACATCACTACAGTCAGCTTGTTTTACATCACTACACAGGAACCCCTGAAAGGGGTGGACACGAACTCCGATTTTTGAAAGAATGGTATGAGGCCGAGGCTATATTTTGACACAACGTCATTTATTCCTTATTAACGGCTAAAACTGTTGAACATGTGTCTTGAAAGAGTTCAGTCAAACTTTTTTGTGTTAATACTTGTGGACTGGATGTTCTTCACCTTGATTTTAGAAGTCCCAGCACTCTTTTTACTCGTCTCATGAACTTTTGAAATTCAACTCTCCAAAGGATTTTAGTCCTCATAAGAATGAGGAAAATGCGTAGACAGAATCTTGCTTCACCCATTAGTCCAACTTCAGTGAAACAATGCTCAACAGAAGTATCTGTGGTGGTATCTGGAGTGTTACTCCTCTTCCATCCTCTTCAACACCTCCACAACGCAGGAACCATTTCCATAGGAAAATGAAAGAACAAGAATGATCTCATTTTGAAAGAAGATGGAGTCCAAGTCGGAGATGTTGTTGGCTATAACTATTGAAGGGCACTTTTGACGATTCTGGATCAGATCAGCCATCTGATCCGGATTGGAATAGGAACAAAGGCAATCACAACGTCCTTGAGACAAAATGAGTGAAAAACATGAGGATTAAATCCTTGATTGTGGATTTAATTGAATTTTTTTTCAAGTCTTGGGGCTCAAGAAGGTCAGGACCACGCAGTACTGGGGCTAAGGGTCCTTCAGGACCAGAGGATCATGTCTTAACATTGCAGGGATAGGCTCTACAGGCTTGATAAGGTTTGATTGGTCTTCTTAGGTCCCCTTGTCCAGGAATTAACAATCAGATTGAATGAAAAAATCCACACAATTCAATCTTGAGGGGAGCATTTCATTCTAAAGACTTTGAGAGGGTCCATGTAATCCGGGTTAGACTGTCAGATCACCAATTTGGACTGACTGACTCGAAAGGCAGATCAAAATATTTAGCCCAATCATTACTAGTAGGTCCACCTGATAGGTTTCAAAGTCATCTTAATTTATTCTTCATTTGATCGAATTCTTGACACTGAGGACTTCTTCTTTCTTTGCTCTATATGGACCTTAATCCGAACGCAAATTCCTCTTGAAAAGGTATTAAGAACCAACTTTCCCTCAATTACTCTCACCCGGATCAAAACGGGGAGTTTTATCGCACTCGTCCAACACACAACTTGAACAACTTAAGAATATCTTACCTGTCCTTACTATCCTGAACTAAAAGACACAACCATACAATAAAAGAAATCCGATAATGGACCATCATTTATAGAACATTAAGTTATGCCAAGGAGACACAACCTATAACAACCTTGATTTCAAACAAAATTTGGCATGTGTAAATTAAGTTCAAGATAATACCTTAAATATTGATGGATGGGTTCAATTGTAAGTTCAAAGATACTAATAAGACGTTCAAGTCGGATGATATATGAGCTCGGAAAAAAACGTTATTTTGTTGTTGATAATTCATGGAATCGTAAAATATTCTTTGTTGTTCAAGTTGTGTATTGGATGTGCGTAAAGAAACTCCCCGTTTTGGTACGGGCGAAAGTTGGTTCTTAATCCATTTTCACGAGGAATTCGCGCTCGGATTCAGGTCCATATTCATTCTATTTGCTGTAGATGAGGCTATCACTTCCAAAGATTGTAGCAGGTAACTTGGTCATCAGATTTCATTTAATCACTTGATCGTCATCTTAAAGAAAAGACACCTTGCGGGTTCATTCGCACGTGTGACCAATGAATTAGCCCTCCAAGATGTGATCACTCTTTTATTCACTCTTTCATTCACTCGTTCATGGCTGAACTTGTTGTCTTCAAAACACCAACATCGGACTGATTTTGGGGCGTAGGGTTGGCCTTTACCAAGGCTAGGACTTGGCTGGACCCGCTTGAAATACAGGGAACACCGATTGGCGCACTATCTTTTGGAATTTTGGTCGATTTCCGTTTGATTTTCCGCTCCCAACATGGCCGTTTGTACTTCTTGTTTACGAATCTCGGCCTCATACCGGAGGTTGCGTGCCGGAGAAATTCCGTGAGTTCGTATCCAGCATATTAATACTATTATATAGGTTATCCCTGCACTACACCACATGGAGAATTCTCAAACTAAACCAGGGTTGACATGGGCAAAAGAAACATAATTAGAAAAGACTATTGATTCTAGTAAATCTTTCAAAGAACTCAAAATTTCAAATCGTTTTTCAAAATCTAATGTAATGAGCTTTGCTTATGAAAAGAAATGAATAGATTGTAACAACATGTTTGAGTGGCGTCCCTGACTGAATTCTCTTTTCCTCGCAAATGAATGTTGAACTTCTCTCAACCTAGAATTAATGACGGATCAGTGATGATTAGGGCTAGGGAAAAAAATTTTCTACATCAAAAAATATTTTTTACATTTTTTGCCAATTTTACGTGAGTGTAACATTTTAATTTTATTTGACATTTTTTGGAAAATTTCAACATTTTCTTAACATTTTTTGTACTTTTTGCTCAAAAATGTCATCCCAAAACCGGTTCTGAGGGACCAATTAATCAAATGAAGGCTTGAAATTTCCCGCCAAAATTTCCCGCTAAAATTGTCATTGTTCAACTTCACATTTTATGATGCAAATTAATCAAAATCTTTGGAAAGGGGAAAAAGTGCCCTTCAAGTTCTTTTTGTTATTGTGAAAAAGTTCACATCAGAAACTTTGTGACCCTTGTTTCTGTGATTATTTTACGTGGGCTAAATAGCTATGTGTAGAGTAAAGTATGTTATTAGTTGGCACTGTTGCCATTATTTACTCAGACTTTCATATATATTGCCTTTTAATGGGTCTGAATGTGCTATCTGACTTATAACATAAACTGTTTTGACGTCTAGCTTATAAAAACACCCTGCTATGTGAAGCGCAACCTCCCGTTTTTTTTAGCTAGAGTTTTGACGGCATTATTTCCTTCAGATGTCTGGTCACACTGTCTTACGTAGAACTCTCAAGTCCTCCACACATCTAGTCCCATTTCTCACACATTTCGTTGACTTTTTTGCCCTAATTTTTAACATTTTTTTGCTCTTTTTGCTCTAAATTTCAACATTTTTTGCCCTTTTTGCACTATATTTCAAAAAAATTTGCCTTTTTTCCTGACATTTAAATGACATTTTTTGGACGTTTTTCCAACATTTTTTCCCGGGCTCTAGTGATGATGGTCCAACGCAAGGTGGATGGATGACGTCATGGACAGTGCTCTGAAATTCGTCCTCTAGTACAGCGGTTCTTGCCCTAGTTCAGCTTCTCCTTCCAAACCACAAGCAGCCCCGTCCACAAATCATATGCGCTCGTCTCCTTCTACTCCGGGCGTGCGTGCACACTGCGCTTTTCTCGTGCGTTGTTGGAAAGGATTACCCCAAAATGTACCTTCCATTTTGTTCCATTGAATGTGAAAGGCTCTGGCGATTGGCTTTTCTCTTCTCGAACCTCTCAACTGTCATTTTTATTTCTGCGTGTAAAAATTGATTTCCTTGCACTTACCATCAATTCGCATGCACTCCACGTCTTAAGCTGCGAGAGTCTAAAAAAAAATGAAGAATCAATTTATATCTTGTTATCAAATATTCGAATGTTGACATATTTTTTTCTATTTCTATTTCAGAGTAACTGTCGAGCCGGGTATGAGATTGTCTGCACTATCCAAAATATTAGAAACAGTATCGTTATCGCTGAATATGTCTGGACGGGTTCCTGATTTGACTATTGGTGATGCCTTGGCTGTCGGTGAGTGTGAGGCATTAATTGGAATATAAACAAACATTTTCATTTTCTCCCTCTGTCAAAAGAGCTTCGTAATAAAAATATGCAAGGTTGCTAATCGCAACAGGTACAAGCTAGTTACATTAGCAACCTTAAATATTTTCGTACACTCCCCGTATGCGTTTGCAAAACTGTCGCATGACTTTAGATGCCTTCAAATCATATATTTTTGAAGATTCTTAATTTTTAAATAATAGAAACCTGATATCACCTTATGAATAGCAGAAGGAACTTAATACTCAAAATAAAAAAAGTTGTTATTCCACCAATACAAGGAAGTCATTAGATCCTCAGCCTTAGATCATTTATTAATCACTAGATAGCGTGCAAGCTTTAGTCAGGCTGATTTAGCAAGCGGGGTGAAATCATTGACATCTATTAATACTAGAACGAGTGTAAGCCAAAAATGTGTCTCCTTTCGCCAACTGTTGAGCGGACAAAAGTGCGGGAACAATTGAAATGTGTGACCAGGCAAATGTCAAGCATGCAATTTATGAGTCAAATGTGGAATTCAGTAATGTTTTTGGGTCATTTTTTGTTATTGCTAGTGGTCACTTTCTTGCCTTAGATTTGAGTACTTCAACTAGGAACTTTTTTGACATTACATTGAATAAGTCATTGGTAGGAAGAACACAATTTTAAGCTATTGCGTTATGTAGGGTTAATCCAATGCATATATGGACAAAAACTAACTTGTGGCTTCAAGAACGAGTTTTAAAAAGTTGGCCTTGATTGGTCACACTAATTGTCCGCTCAACAGTTGTGATGCCGACCAAGGGTGGCCAACTTTTTTTGAAGCAACGATGCTGGCTGAAGTCAAATCAATGCTAGAAAAAAATGCTAGTTGGGAAAGGAAAAATGCTAGAAAAATGCTACTTTTACAAATAGGAAAAAGGGACTGCATCTACAACTATAATGCTCATTAGTAAATATTTGATTCTATATTTTGACTTTAATTTTGCTGAAATTGACACAAATTATATTTTTCTACTACTTGCCCTAACTACTTAAAAATTTTGCTTTCAAAAATTTCTAATGCATTGTTTGTGAAATAAATAAATGATGGAAAACAAAAATTGGCAAGCCATGCAGCAACAGTTTTTAATGACAATTACAAAAAGTGATTTCTTGAATAATTTAAGGTTTGTAAGAAACCAAACGTTATGTTTTAAACGATATTCCTTCAATAGGATCCTAGATTTACTAGAAATTGAAACGAGTTATGGACCAAAAGCGCTTTTTTGTTTCAGTTTCACTAATACCTACCAAATCCAAAAGCAGACCTGCATTTTAAAGACTGAAATTTCGCACCAAAGTTGAATATTTCTTGGTTCACAAACCTTTTCAACTTATTTTCCCCATTTTTTTATTTTGCAATCCTTGTCAAAAAAATTGTGGTCAGCTACCTTTGATCTCAAAAAATCTTTCTTTTGATAAAAAAGGTTTTGGTCAGAAGCCCTTTTAAATCCAACTTTTTACTGAAACACTGATCTAAGTTTAAAAAGCTGTTTTTCTGTAGTTAGTATTTTATTTCCATCACCAATTCAATCTTTTTTTGAGACAAGTACTGCCTTGTGGCCCTTCCCAAGTTGTTGGTAGACAAAGCCTGTAAACAGGAATTTGGCTGCCTGTACAGTAGGACAAACTCAAAAAAAATGGAAGAATTGGACTCCTTATTTTCAAGTTAGGGAACGCAGGCAAATTTGGCTGTCAAAATCAGTTGTCTTTAAAGTCCAAAATTGGATGGTTTTTCCAAAAAGTGCTAGAATAATGCTAATTTGTTATGTAAAACTTTTCCATTCTAGAGCTCTTCAAATAATGCTAGAAAGACGCTAAAAAATCGAGCAATGCTAATCAAAATTCTGCGATGCTTTTGCCCTTAAAAAAACGTCAATTTTCAGAAATTAGCATCTAAAAATGCTAGTTTGCCACACTGATGGCGACATTTTTCTCATAAATTTAACGCATTCCGACCCGCTTGCCAAATCAGCCGGACTAAAGCTTGCACGCTATCTAGTGATTATAATAATAATGTTTATTGCGAGAATTTTTCTCATTGGATATATATTTATACATGGTTTATACAATAATTGTATTGGAGTCATGGGGCCCATTCTGGGTTCTAAAGTCGCCGTTTGAGGCGGAATATCCACTAGACATATAGGGGGGAGGGGAAGACCTGGGATCGAACCCATGAACCCGAGCATAGCTCGGTCGCGCGTTTGTCAACTGCGCTACACCATCTTCCCTATTATTATATTTGATTATATTTGATCTAAGGGTAGAATGCGTTGAAATTATGAGGAAAATGTCACCCTCACATCTGTTGAGCGGACAGTTAGTGTGACCAAACATGCAAATCTAGACCAACTATTTTAAACTCGTTCTTGAAGCCACAAGTTAGTTTTTGTCCATATATGTATTGGATTAACCCTACATAACGCAAAAGCTTAATTTTGTGTTCTTCCTATCAGTGACTTATTTAATGTATTGGCAAAGAGTTCCTAGTTGTAGTATTCAAATCCAAGGCATGGTCAACTTAGACGGCTATCAGAGAATAACACAATGTATACAATAAAATAATTTTTACGAAAAAAAATCTTTTGCAATATCAAAGACACTCAAAGTTGGGTAATACTTAGAAGTTTTGAAAAAAATCGGTACATGTTTCAAGTTTCGGTTATCGTCCATTTTGAACATGGTCATTCTAGAAATCGTAAATTTGAATATGAATCTGTGGGACATATTTATTCGTAATTTTGGCAGAACACACATCATAGTGTACTCTAGATAGATATGAAATATGGTTTCCAAAAATCTTGTTTAAGTGCATTTTAAGTGATATTTTATATTATTCTGAGCTACTTTGACATAAGCTCTAAAACTCGAAAAATTTCCTTTATTTTTGCGATTTTGAAAAGCTATATGAAATCTTTGGGACTTTTTTTATTTTTCATGTAACTAGAGCGTTTTTCGGCCTGTTGGGTTCAAAAATGGACCACTCACAGTCAAATAACGCCTCAAACCCAGAATGGGCCCCATGACTTCACCACATTCGTTGTAAAGAAAATATATACATAAATTTCCAATGAGACAATTCAATTCTCGCAATTAAAATATTGTCAATAAAATATAGTCAAAAAACCTAAATGTTTTAAAAGTTGCTTTTGAAAGCTAATGAAATGGAACGCTCAAACTTCCAATTAGGGATAGGAACTTTTGACGAATAAACTTATTCGTCTTTTTGTCGTCTTTTTTACCTTTATTTGTCGCGAATTTTTTTTCCGTTTGATTTGGATTTTATTCGTCATTTATCATCTAATCGGGCATTTTTATTCGTCTTTTCTCGTTTAATGGGCCAAAAACTTGGATTTTCTTGGATTTCAAGTTCATTAAGCGTTGTTTTCAATTTTCCAAGCAAATAATAACTTCGAAGAAAGTCAACCAAAGCTTCACGCCAAAGCTTATGTCAAAGTAACAATTTGATTATCAGTTCAGGTTTTGCACCAACAAAATATAATCCACACTTATAAATGAACTTACACTCGTAGTGTTGCCCAACAGACACAGAACGAAAATTGGATTTGGGTTGAAAAAGCTTTCTCCCCCATGAGAACGATTAATGTTTCTGCACATCTGACTTCAGCTCTACAAAAAACGCTCCTAAAAAAGAGGCATTTTTGAATACTTGGTTTTTATTTGACAATGTACTACCGAAAATCTCTTGCCCATTAATTACTCCCTTTTTTTGAATTTTCTAGATTTTGCTGTTTTTGCACAAGCACTGGGATCGTCTATTTTGTGGGAGCACTTTTAAAAGTCTTTTTTTGTCTGTACGGGCACTTAATTTGTCTTCTTTCTTATAAAACAATTTCATTCGCCTTTTTGGGAAATTGATTCGATTTTTACGTCTTTTAAGTAAATTTTTTTTTTTCGTTTTTTTTCGTTTGATGGGATCTTTTATTTGTCTATTTTCGTCAAATCAGGCAATTCCATTCGCTTTTTTTTCGTTTAATTTGACAGTTTTATTCGTCTAAACTTCCTGTCCCTATTCATAGTCAAGCAATCAACCAGGTTATCAAACTTTTTCAATGTAGTATCAAATTTACAACTCTGATGAGTCAAAAGTGAATGAATGAACTTCCTATTACTCCCTGAAAAGGTAAATTGCCGAGGCTCAAGAACTGAGAATCCACATGCCAAAAAGCACAAACGGGAACCACTCACCAAGTTTGCAACACTGAATGTACACTCTGCCTGCCTTTAGTTTTTTTGGTGGATTGTAGGCTTATCGGGGAAGTCCAAAACCGTGAGGCTCCATTGATTTAGCTTTTCGTGTTTGGGTGCAACGAATGGACATCGCAAGGAATCACTAGAAATGGAGGAAACAGACACGTTTGGAAGGTTTCAGTGACCTTTATCTGAATATGGTCCTCAAAGAATGTCAAATGGCGGGAGATTGCCCTTGGAAAGTGTGTAGCCTACACGACACTTAAAGGCCATACAGATGAAGACTATTATGACAGAGACACGCCGAAACATGGGTTACAGGTTGAATTCATTATCCGTTGACAGAAAACGCAATCGTCGGTCAAATGTTTCACGTGAAGAGGAGCACTGTCTTAATATGCAAGATATTCTTGGTTCAATTTTACCCCCTAACCTTTCTTAGGGAAGCTTTGGCATGGCCATTTTGAAACGGCACATAATGTTGCCTCTCAGCAAAATCTGGTCGATGATATAGCTCACAACTATGGTTGATTTGGGTGGCTTTGCCCGGCGAGGAGGATCAACCTAGAGGGCTAACAGAGAAATGACACTCGGAAATATGGGAGTGTTTACAGAATCAATTTACAGATTTGCTGCCCTTAGCAGTCTAGGCTTGCCAAAAAGTTGCCTGAGTTTTCAAGGGTCAGATTTTCGAAAAATGTTGCGTTTCAGACCAATGGCATGGATTATGTATGTTGAAGAGTTTGCACAATAGGTATAAAACACTAGAAGAAATTGGAAACGTGCAATCAAACAAATGATTTCCTTTTATGTTTAGCTGCCACAGGAACATATCTCTTCTGGCCATCTGTTTATTCCAAGACAGGCGTTCCTGGTTCAAAAGTTCGGAAGAGACCCTTCAATTTATCGACAGTCGAAAAAAAGCAACCTAAAGCGTCATTTATTGCATTTCTTGTAATGGAAAGTAGAAAAATTCCTAAATACGCCCTTCACTTTGATAAGTTTGAATGCCTCTCGTACATCCCTAGTGATTTGAAATTGGCAGCGGTTAACATCCTAATAGGTTTAAAATGTCAACTTCAGTTTCAAAATTAGTCACCCTCTAAATATGAGGAAGGAGGAAAAAAAGGGAAAAGAGAAGGCAAGAGGGGCAGTCAACCAAATCAGAGTGATCAATTTCAGGCCTTCAAAAAGGAGATGGGGAAGCTTTCAGGCTTTTTGAATTTTTGAAAACCATTGTGTCAAACCAAAGCAATTTTGGTGCATTGCAAGAACACAACTTATAAAGTTAGAATGAATGGCTCTAGAACGAAATGAAAAAGAAACACCAAACACTGATAAAATTTGCATAAAATGCGAAAGAAGTTACTACATAAATTGGGTCTCTTAGTACTAGCGTGCACTACACGTTTTGAATTGTGAGACTCTATATAGCAAAATTATAGATACAAGCAATAAGACATAATTATTTTTTGGAAAATGTCAAGATTTGCCACTTCAACTTCAATTTATGTAGATGAGAAAGGCATTGTTGCAACAACTTGTTTTAAATCTTTGTTTAATCTAACTTTCACGCTCATCGGAAACACACATGTTCCAAACTTTTTCCCGCCAAAATAAGGGTGGCGAAATCTGACAAAATTATGCAAAAGACAAATCGAATATTAGAACCAAAAGATCAATCATCCATACTCATGTGAAGTTAAGTGAATAACAAACTATTGCACTAAATGTCCTTGTGTAAAACGTTAAATATTTGAACGTACAATAATAAAATGACAATAGCACTGTTGACCCGTCAAAACATCGAGGTCAAGGAAGACAAATTGAGACTTCTACTCTCTTTAACACAACATATTTTCTTTGTTTGAGTAGGTTTCAATTCTGTTTCGCTTCCAATTTCAACTGAATTCAATTGCATCATAATTTTGGGATGGACCCAGATGGATCGGTGGGCCGTGGTTTTTTTTGTTTTTGTAAGATCTTCGATCTAGGGGGGAAGGTGTGGCGTGCTTGCTTATGAGTAACTGCGTTGCTCACTACCCTTCCCACCTGCTTTGTATATAAATCCCGTTGGATCTAGAATAAGACCAGTATTGAAGTACATCTCTTTACTCATTCCACGTTGAGTGACCTCGCGGCTACTCAGCGTGTTACAGTCATAATTTTGGCTTGATGAACAAATAGGTGTCACCTTCGGAATTTGGCTTGTGCTCGCGTGCAGAGCGTCTACCGCAACATCCCACCCACAGATGTCCAACGAAGGGACATCAAATTACGTGGAGGCCAACAGCAGACCCAGTTTGGAAATTGGTCAAATAAACATCCCGTTCTTTGTTCTAATTTGTACCACTCTGACGCTATGGTATTTTCCAGGAACGGTTTGAAGAACACGTCCTATCAACCATTGGCATCGGGGCAAAAAAAATTCAATAACCAACACAAGGTCGCCAGCTGAAAGATCGTCTTTTTTGTTTCTCCACTTTTGCCTCAAACGGAAATTACACAAGTACTAGTGATGGGGGGCAAACAAGAGATTGGACAAGCTGTACTGGCACAGTGCTTGGGCTTGCTGAAGCTTGGCATAGCTTGGGTGTTTGTACAAGTACTTTTCCCAGCTAACAGGTTTGCCAAATTTGCTATGAACGAAGAATAAACTTGCCATCCGAATTTCACTAAACCAGGCTGATTCAGCTAAATAGGGCGCATACCTTTGAAAGGATGTATTTTTAAGAAAATTACACACTTCAATTCTCTCACATGGGGAAATGCAAAATATTTCGAGAATACTAAAAAAAGATTTGGCATTTTACTTTTTCATGTCGGCGACTCTGAGTAAACGAGATTGTTTTGGAAGTGTGACTTCTAAATCTCGGTCTTGATTAGCCTCAAAAGTGCATTCATGTGTGGCCTAGAACCGAAACAAAAAAAAGATGGTTTTGCAAATGCTATCCAAATTGAAATATTTTTTGTATCCCTCCCACTATTTATTGCTAAATTATTAAAGTCAAAAGATCATCGAAAATGCAACTTGACATTTTTTCTTCTAAGTCACACTGCAAGTATCTTAACCCTTCAAAGAGCAACTGCCGGCAACTGCATCTTCCAATGTTCCTTGAGCTTGCCAAGTGTATTAGTGTATTGCCCAAGTAATGCTTGTCAACAACTTGTTCTTGGGTGTCTGTGATGACTCATTACTTGCCCAAGTCACATCACTAACAAGTACTCTTTCTTCGAACGCCTCCAAAATTGGTCGGCAATACGCTGAATGCTTCTCCATGTCGATCTCGTGAATCTGGTCTGAAATTGCATGCATTTAACGCCTCCATATCATTAGAATCAGTTGATTGTGTAGTTAAGGGACGTTAATTCATGATCGATTAGATTTCACAAAATAAGGTTTGGAGGCTTTCGTCTGTGAGGGATTGTGGTTCCTCCTGCAGCATACATTGAAGGATTTGACGAACTGAGCGAATGTTTCACTCCCATATCCCACCATGATGAGAAGCGCATTGAACTTCCAAACAATACCAAGATCGCGGACGGAATTGTGTATTGTGGATGCTACAAGTCGTTCCACTTCAGCTCGTAACTCTTTCTCGGTCCCATGGAAGTTCGTTCCGTTGTCCGACCGGAGCATTTTCACCTTCCCCCTACAAGCCATGAACCGTCTCAAGGCGTTTATGAACGAGTCAGTATCGAGTGAATGTGCTATTTCCAAGTGAGTTGCCATGGTAACTAAACAAGTAAAGATCACTCCGTACCTCTTGGCTTGGCTACGACCAATTTTAACTAAAAACGGACTGAAGTAATCAACCCCTGAATGCTCGAAAGGTAACGCTTCCTGTACTCTATCCAGTGGCAAGTCTGCCATCCTTTGTTCCATTGCTTGAGCCTTCACCTTTTTGTACGTCACACACCGACTGATTACTCGTCTGATAATTTGATTTGCATCCAGGATCCATAATTTCTGACTTAGTTGAGACACTACATAATGCCGGCCAAGATGACCACATTTCTTATGCACTGATCTTACAATCAGCTCCGAGACATTGGATGCCTACAATAATCGGGCTCATTTGGGTGATGCTGCTGCACGAAGGAACTCTTCCTCATTTCTGAAGTTGGTGAATATCTGAGCTAAAGTGTTCGGTTTGGACCATTTTGAAGATCAGGTTCTCGATTTCGGCGTCGGTTTGTGAACAAGCTTGTACCTTAGGCCTCATAATTGACATTGCCTTGAACAAAACATGCAAAACTCTCTTGAGCTTTCCGAATGTTCTACACCGCTGAGCAAAAGTCTCAATGAACCTGTTGGTTTGTTGCATAATGGCTTTGATCTTCACATCCTTCCAAACGGCCACATCCTCAATTGATACATCAGGACAAGAACCACTGAATTTCAGAGGACTGGGAGGCTAACGAGAGGAATCATGATTTCCACTAGGAACAGTTCAATTACATTCTTCTGAAAATGAGACCTTGCCTACGTTGATAAGAATACGTATTTCATTTTTCAGCTCAATCGAAAGTCGAAGTCAAAAGATATGCTCTCTCAAAGTTCAGTGCAAATCCTACTGAGAAGGAACGAACTAGCCCTTTTCTGGTAATCGTTTTACCTCAAAAGGGCGAACTCATTCATTCCATGCTCTCTTCAGTACATAAGTTTGAGAAGGCATAAGTAGTAGTGATGTGTTTCGAACCAGGAGTGCTGCCAGTTTTGACTCAGAAGTTTATCACTGTTAAAAAGGGCAGGTTGTATAGAACTTTATGAAAAGACCTAAACAGAGACCAATTTGGCAACACTCAAACTAGTTCGATTTCGAGTTTCATCGATAGTTATGAAAATGGATTTCGAGTTGCAATGCTGCCATATTTTATGGTAGATAAGGTCTATTGCCTGTTGAAAACTTTGGTAGTGGTCAGATTTTTGACCTTAAAAACCAAAATGGCAAAATTTGAAAGAGTATTGTGTGTTCATTAAATCATTCCATCACCAAATCGAAAAGAAAACAGATTCTGCAGAGGACCATCTTCATTTTTTGTTGAAGAACACCCAAGGAGACAGTTGTCACCTTCGGAATCTGGCTTGTGCTTGCGTGCAGAGCATGGATTGCAACAAGCACTATTTTAAATCTCGGAGTTTGGTCACTTTTTCATAGTAAACCAAATCTGACATCACAAGTAATTACGTCCATTCATGAGCAGGGTTGGTCTGGGGGATTATCCCCATCAAAAAGAGTCTTCTAGTTGTAAACGGAATAAACGAGATTTTCCTATTTTTTAAGCTTTTTTTCTACTTTTCAAGCTTTTTTCCTACTTTTCAAGCTATTTTCCTGCTTTTCAAACATTTTTTCCTACCTTACAAGCAATTTTTCCTACCTTTCTAGCATTTCTTCCTTATTTCTATAATTATTCACATATTTCCCAAACACTATATTTCCGATAAAAACTCACTTTTTTCAATAAAGTCCCACACAAACATTGTTTCCATTAGTACAATGAAAACTCCTAGGTTTTTAGCTTTTATTTGTTTGTGTTGCCAAAGTCAAAACGCAGCTTCACAGCTGCAATCTGATAAAGGCTGTCCGCTCTGTAGGAATATTGCGGGGTTAGTTGGTGGACTATCTCATCCATAAAGCGTCCTGTTTATTGGGATTAACGAGATTTTCCTCCAATGAATAACGGGGATAAAGGGGATTTCCCTCCTTTTTCAAACATTTTCCCCTAATTTCTAGAAGTAAGTTCATTTTTGTGTCTCTGTATTACATTTTCTGAGCATGAAGTTTTCTGACTTAGATAATCTTCAACTTTGGAAGATTTCTTCAATTTCATCATATCTCATTAAGTACCGTCAATTGTAGGCTTTTTGTAACATATCTTTTTTAATTTGATAATATTTAACAATTATTTCTGTGATATATTCTGTTAAATATTGTAAATATATTTTGTGATATTTATATTAAGCCTTTAGTTTGATCGGCTATTTTAAGGGATGCCAAAAAATATTTAAACATGTCAAAATCGGAACAAAATTGGCTTTATTTCGTTTATCCACCGGTTCATCCCGTTTATCCCCCATTTATCCCGTTTATCCCCCATTTATCCCGTTTATCCCCCCAATTTATCCCGTTTATCCCTGGGGAAAGGGGACAAATCAAAAAAGTTGATCCCCCAACCAACCCTGTTCATGAGTCACCAAGCCATCATAGTGTATGCAATGGGATTTGGCCAAGGGGAGTACTTTTTGTAAAGCTCCAATATCGATTGTGTTAAAAGAAAACGAAAATGGCTTGTTTGCGACTAGACTTCAAATTTTGTTTATTTGGCTTTATTGTAATGCATTTTAAACTAATCTGGCTTATAGCTAGCAAGAACCTGCAAATCAGACTTTGATAGAACGAAATTTCAAGTTGTAATTTACACATCAAACAAATTGCAACTGTAAAAGCTAATAAAGTGTTTAATTTTATTGTATTCTTGAGTAAAGAAACTTGACTTAAAAGTAACAAGCATTGTAAGACTGTGTTGTTATTGGATTTCAAAAATGCTTCTTTGGTGTTAGTATTTAAAATTTGAAAACATTTTGCAATCACGATATTTAAACATTGTAAAAACCTACAATTTTAAACGATTGTGTTCAAATAGTGACCAAGCATTACAGAATTAAATCACATTCAAGTTCCAACTCTTGATATATATAGAAGACGCTATAAGAGTGCTCGATTTGGCCATCCTGACTTCAAGTAAAATTCAAAAATGACTCAAGGATTCTGTTTGATAACGTAAATTCCGTTTATTTCATCGTGCTATCCGATACCAACTGACTTGAGAAATGTAATTGTCGAAAGTTAAAATGCATTGCGTTCGTTCAGTTCTCTTCGCTAATTGAATTAGATTGATCGTGATACAACATCCCCTTTCGAACCGAACGTAGCAATCATGCTTGAAAACGATCAGGACAAAACCGAACTCTTTTGCTTCTTCTCAGCTTTTCAGATTCTGGCTTTGGTAGGTCTTGATCCTTCTTTTCTTGCACCTCGTCTGGGATTGGATAAATATATCGTCTGTTCCGCCACAATACTCTCCCTGACGGCATCCTCACTTGATAATCACGATATCGTCCTCTGAACACCACTCTCCCCACACTGTCCCACTTTTTCGTAGAAGGTGTTTGCACCCTCACTTGTGCTCCAATTCTGATCGGAACATGTTCACGTGATGACTTGTTGAAAATGTTTGAAGCCTTTTGTTGGGTCGTCAACTTCTTCTCATCATATTGTTTAAATTCTTCACTCCAAATTCGACTAAAGAGGGATTTATGAGCTGGAATACGTGTTCGTAGGACTTGACCAAACACTACTTGGGCAGGTGATAATCCTGCGTTTTTCGGTGTATTCCTCAACTCAAGTAGTCCTTCCGAAAACACTTCACTCGGTTTTCCGCCGCTCTTCATCAATAAGCTTTTCACACTCTTCACCGCACTCTCCGCCAACCCGTTTGATTGTGCGAAATGCGGTGTTGACACCCTCTGTTCCACTCCCCATCGCTTGAGGAATTGCCTTGTCTCGTGTGCGGTAAACTGCGTACCTCCATCAGATGCCAGTTGCTCTGGGCATCCCACGTTTGAGAAGAAATGAGCCAAATCTCGAATAAGAGATGATGAGGTAGGTGGACGACCCTGATGATACACTTGAGGCCATCCGCTATACTTGTCAACTATCACAAGATGATAATTGCCCTGGACCTCGAAATAATCTGCCGCGATGTTTTGGAAAATTCTGGTTGGAGCCTCCTCGTCCATCATCATGGGTTCCTTGCATAGACTTGGCCTGTGAACTTGACATTGCTGACACGCTTCTACCGTATTTTTAACGTCGGACGTGATACCCGGCCAAAAAACCAATTGTCTAGCTCGTCTCAATGTCAATGTCACACCTTGGTGTGAAGAATGAAGTCTCTTCAACACTTCCTTCCTCAGCTCCTTGGGCACAATGATTCTTGACCCATGCAAGGCGATTCCATTATCACATGACAAATGAGTTTCTTCCTTTCTGTAGGGAGTGAGGCTAACGCAATTTTTGGGGAACCCTTCCATAATCGCACGCACCAAATCTTGATATGCTTCATCGTTGGCAGCAGCGCGTTGAATATCTTCCAAAGAAATTTCTTTTCCCCCAATTTCCTCCACCAACGTGTTCACCACAGAACAAACATACCCAAAGATCTCCTCATCTTCTTCAAGATCACTGGGTTCAGGGTTTTGAACTGGTGCCCTAGATAGGGCGTCGGGAATACAATGGGCTTTTCCCTTTCTCCATGTCGTCTTAAATATGTACGGCGTCAACTTCGCTTTCAGTCTCTGCAATCTCGGGTTATCCACGGAATCTAACGAACACTTGTCCAGAATCGTGACCAAAGGCTGGTGATCCACCAACAAGGAAAATTCTGGCAACCCGAGCAAATACATCCTGCACTTGGTCATTGCCCACACCACTCCCAACAACTCAAGCTCCACCATTGCATAACGTGCTTCTGTTTCGGTGATAAATCTACTTCCACATTCTATCAGTCTCCAACGTTCTTCCTCGTCCATTTGTAATAGAGCATAACCCAGACCATTTTTCCTTGAAGCGTCTGTTTGTAGTTGGGTTCTCCTCTTTGGGTCGAACGTTGCCAACACGGGCACCTCCACTAGAGCTTGCTTCGTGGCTTCAAACGCGTGATCATGGTCAGAGTTCCAAATGAACTCTGATTTAGGACGAAGCAACGGTCTCAACGGTCCCATCGTGCTCGACACTTCCTTGGAGAATCCAGCCAACTGTTCCACCAGACCAAGGAACGATCGTAAGTCTGAGATATTATTTGGCTTTGGGAACATCTTGATGGCTTTCAACTTGGCAGGGTCTGGTCGGATACCATCCCTTCCCACCAAATACCCCGCGAACTTCACTTCTTCCTTGGCAATCTTGGTTTTGTTTGGGTTAAGCGTGATTCCCACTTCTCGACATCTTACAAGGAATTCCCGTACATCTTCCATATGTTGCTCCATAGATGGAGAGTGGATTAAGCAATCATCAACGACTTTCACCAATGACTTAATCCCTTCCAGAGCTTGATCTGTTCGTCGGTTGTATTCGTCTCCAGCACAACTCAAACCCATGGTCGCTCTGAGATGCATGTACCGCCCCCAAGGCGTTGCGAATGTGGTTAACGGCTGACTGCTTTCATCCAACGGCACTTGGAAATATCCCATGGTTGCGTCAAATGTTGAAAATACCTTGGAAGTGGGAGGCACTTGCGCTACGGCTTCTTTGGGCGTTCTCATTGGATGACGGGGTCGCTCAACATACTTGTTTAACGGTCGAAGATCGATACAAAGCCTCACATCATCTGAATTAGCTTTTGGAACAACTGTGAGTCCATGACACCACTCGGTTGGTTCGGTCTTCTTTACGATGACACCTCTTCCTTCAAGGCCATCCAGTTTCTCCTTGACCCTCTTCTCTAGAGCAAGTGGAACCGGTCTTGGACCATTCACGTGGGTTGGCACGGCGTCCTCCCTGAGCTTAATCTTCATGGGGGGCCCTTTCAACGCAGGCAAGTGCTCCCCATTGTCAAAGACATCTTTAAACTCCTCTAAAATAGTATCAGGTCCTGTGACCAACCCCACCAACGGGAATCCATCGGGGATAATTCCAAGATCCTCACACAACTGCCTATTGATGATGGTGCCATGGTAATCTTTTGTAACGATGAACGTGGCCATCTTTTCCTTTTGACCCAATTTCACAATTGCAGATATTCTCCCAATTGCACTAATCGATCCTCCGTTCGCTCCATACAACACGTCGCCTCTATTGATTAACTCGTCTTGGTGAACTCCCAACTGACCGATTTGATTAACACCAATTAAGTTCGCAGCGGCTCCGCTATCAGGAAGCACTCCTTTCAATGTTGTGATTGTCATGCCGCTTCTGGGGCTCAAAAATTCCAACGCAATTGTCCTCAACTTGCAAATTGGTTCCGGCGACGAAACACTCCCAACAAATATCGAGGAAACATTTGCCTTGGCTGATTCTTCTCTCCTCTCAACTGTCTTCATCTTGCACACCTTAGCATAATGTCCCATCTTTTGACAGATTGCGCACTTTCTATCTCGTGCTGGACACACTTGAGGTTCTTGATGCTTCTTTCCCCCACAAGTTCCACACGAGCTTCTGAAGTTTGCGCCTCGACCTCTGGATTTCGAACGTCCCCTTGCCTGGACCTTGTGAATCTTGCTCCCCGAGAGCTTTGCTTGGTCCCGGTTAGCAATTTCGTGAGATCGACATATTTCTATTGCTCGAGGCAGAGAGGGGAATGGATTCTCTTTCAGTAGATCCTTCCTTGCCTTGTCGTCTCCAATTCCAACCATAATCTGGGTGACGATCTGGTCGTCTCGGCATCTTCCACACAGGTCCGCGTCGTGGGCCATTTCCTCAAGTGCAAATCTATAATGATCAAAAGACTCGCCCTCTTCCTGTCTTCTGTTGTGGAACGCTACTCGATCCACCGCTATGTTTCTTTGGGCGCGATAATACTCCTCCAAAGATGACAACATCAGATCCACCGTCGTGGATGCATCTTCAAGGTTAATTTCGCTGTGGGTTTCTGCTATCTGGGCTGCATGAGGTCCCAATGCGGTTGCCAATGCATACACTTGAACATCCCTCGGGTATAATGATAACCCATTCACTCTGGCGTTGTTGACCCATTGCTTTCTCCACAATCGGAACGTCCGATAATCAGCATCTTGGGGTAAGGGCTGGATTGCGTCAAAACGAAACTGCCTTCTAGGTGGTTGAGCCACTGGTTGTTCAACCACCGGAGGTGCTACTCCCACACCAGTGGGTGTTACGACATCCCTTTGCCTCGTTGACGGCTCGACTTGTTGTCCCCCATGTAATGCGAACAGCATGCCCTTTATCTCCTCCAACTGCGCTGCTTGGTCGGCCTGAACTCTGGCTAACGTTTCCTGCGACTCTTTACGCAATGTCTGCATCTGGGCCTGAACCTGCGACTGAAATTCACTCCACATTGTGTGACTTCCTTCTTGATCCACTACGCTCTGGATCCCATCTGGATTCGCGTGTGCTCCTTCCCGACTGGTAACACTTGCTTGATTGGAGCCCTTAAGCTCCTGACTACGGGTCACTGGCATCATTCAAGCCACACCGGGAACCACACGTATCCTCTTCTCAATCAGATCACAAAGTCTTCCCGCAATCACGCTCCCTCGGGTGTGGATCAATGGTAAAGCACTACCGATTGCGCCATGTTTGATAACGTAAATTCCGTTTATTTCATCGTGCTATCCGATACCAACTGACTTGAGAAATGTAATTGTCGAAAGTTGAAATGCATTGCGTTCGTTCAGTTCTCTTCGCTAATTGAATTAGATTGATCGTGATACAACAGATTCCATTTTACGAACTTGTATTTTCCTCCTTGATGCAATGAGCTTTTGGAGGGATGGTAAGGCCATAGTAAGACATCAAAAGTGCCCAATTTTACTTTAAGTACAGTACACATTGATTTATATGAGTTTCTTTCTGCGACTTATTTTGCATGAATAAAAGCCATTTTCTGCCACCAATTTCTGCCAGGTGGCAGAAAGTGGCTTTTATTCATATGTCATCACTGCTTGACACCCTTGCTGCCGGATCAATGAAGTGTGTTCAAAACAAAACTCCACTGATTGTACTGGAGCATGGATATACTTACAGAAGAGGATGCGAAGACAGCTGTTTGTTGTTGTTTTTGAGAGCCCAATGAGGCCCTCGGGAGTGAACGATAGGGAAGTGTTATGGGCTCAATATTCAATATTTTATGCTAAATCAGTGAACAAATTGTCTAGACATCATTCTAGTTTGTGTTTCTGTCTCTTAGAGATAATTAAATGCAACCCACTCTTGGGTAAATCACGTTCACCACTCATTATCAACCCTATTCAACTTATCCTGAAATACCAATGGTTTCAGATTATAAGTACCAAACAACACCATCAAAGCGCAGAATACAGTGCTCCATGAGAGTGATCTGTTATTCACTGCATTCTGCATGAATAATCAGTGTGAGGGAATCATCAACAACTCAACTATTAGTTGACAAAAAAATTGTTTAATCTCGTGCTTCCTCTCGGTTTGGCTGATCAAAATGTTGATATTTGGCATCTAATGGATTTCAAGGATTTCAGACGATAAAATGCTGACTAAAAATGATGTTTTTATGGGGAAGAGTGTGGATACTGTGGCTGTGAGTTTCATTGTTAATAACATGGCCACAGTTTTCTAAAAAGACGCCCAATCTTCATGAAACTTGATCGAAGTATAACTGAACTCGTTGTCTGAAGTTGGTATTATTATATTTAAGTTACATATGCATTTATTCGAGATCCATCCTCCATTTTGTGCGAGATATTGGTCTGAAGGAGCTCAGTTTTGACTAATTCCCTAGAACAGAAAGCAGCATTATAAAAATGAATGGTAGGAAAAGGAGCGCTATCTAATGCTGCAACAATGTTCTGAAGCGATGTTTGCTATCAAACACCTATTTCTATCGTTTTTTGGCAATTTCGTTCAAATTCACTGCAGAGCCGCACCGTTTTAAGGGCCTCATTGGGCTACGCGTCAGCTGAATTCGCGTCCTGTGGTGAGAGGTTCCTGACTGGAGTGACATTTCTGTTAGCCCTCTAGATCAACCTTGCAATCCTAGTACCTTATGCTCCAGGTTAAAGCCACTTGTCTCCACTGCTTCTGTTGAAATCATGAGTTAATCTTTCGTCAATCCTTCGTCACTCCTAATGAGAGGTTCGGCGTTTCAGAGTTTATGGTTGCGTCTCACCTCGTTTCGTTTTTCCCGCGTAATTGGTAGGTTTGTATTAAAAGAGCACTTTATTTACATTTTTTTGGGGAATTTATGGGAAGATGGTTGTAGCGCAGTTGATTAAACCGCGCGACCGAGCAATCTAGCTCGGATTCATGGGTTCGATCCCAGGTCTTCCCCCTCTCATTTCCAAGTCTAGTGGATACTCGCCTCGAACGGCGCTCGCTAAACCCAGAATGGGCCCCAATGTTGTATATTGACAGTAATGTGTTCATATTTGTACTTTGACATGACGTTTGTATCCATGAGATAAAATCTCGCAATAAAGATTATCATTATTCATCGCCATTTTACAAACCATCGATCCAATCGACTCTCCTCCAAACTCGTTTGTCCACTTCATAGATCAGTAGGCTCAGGAGAAATTTGTTGTATCTAGCTAATATAATAAAAACATACCAACCCCCCCACCGGGAGATCAATGAAAAAAGCATTTGAATTTGATCTTGAATATGCAAGGTGGCACAATAACGATCCGGCTGTTTCATATTCCGTTCACTTCGGCGTTGTACGAGTGGTTTTTTATCTGTGGACATGTCTTTGGAAATCTTCTCCGGATGCTTCAAAAGTCTCATAAGCTTCCAATTCCTCCACATTAAACGACCAGACGGAAATTTCAAATTAAAGCGTCTTTTATCTTCTGTTCCCACAACTTGAGCAACTTTGTCCCAACGAAGGGAAAGTGGATCTTGGACAAGAACTTGAGAACCAGAAGAAATGGTTTTTAACGGTTTTGTTGAACGATCCTTACGTTTAACGGCGGTCTCGAGTCGTTTCATATCGGCTTTTTCGGCTTCTTTTTGCCATTCAGCATGATAAGACCGCCAGTTTGCAGGAACTTGCGAACGCAATGGTCGTCCAAATATTTTCTGGGAAGGCGACAAACCATCTGCACGGGGAGAATTTCTTTACTTCCAGAAGCCCAGCATGGAATTCATCACTATCCATGTTGCCACCGGTCTTCTGAAGCAATCGCTTGACGATCTTTACCGACACCTCAGCATGACCATTGCTTTGGGGATGGTATGGCAACGAGGGTTTCCAAAGAACTCCCCATTCGCCCAGAAACAATTGCATTAATTCTGAGTGATATTGAGGACCATTGTCCGATTTTAAGATTCGTGGAACACCCATGTGAGAAAAGAGTCTTCGGAAAGCTTTTATGATGTCACTGGACGTGGGCGAATCACTGAATTTTACTATCAACGGAAATCCAGAATATCGATCCACGTATACGAGATAGTGATTGGACCAATAGACAAATGAATCGCTCGTGACAACATCAAACGCTCGTGTTGGAATTGAATCTTGTTCTAACGGTTCTGCTTGATGGAGAAGGGCGATAAAGTTGGCAAGCCTCGAAATTTTCCAAGGTGGTGGCAATATCATTTGTATATCCGGGCCAATAAACCGTCTGTCGGGCTCTCCGTTTTGTCTTTTCAAGCCCTTGATGGCTAGCATAAAGCCGATGCAAAACATCCTTAGCAGCACATGGAGGAATTACAATTTGATGTCCACGTAGTATCAATCCATCTTCAATAGATAATTCTTTGAACATTTTCCGGAATTGATTAACGTAATTACTCGAAGTCAGTTGCAAGTCCGACGAGCTGTAGGATATTAAATCCTGATATTTCGAATCATTTTGGGCACGAATTCGCAACTTGTCCAAAATCAGGTCACTCTCAGGATCATCTTGGAATAAGGCACCAACCAGAACCTCAAAATCCGGGTCTTTAGAATCAACGGGATCTTGAATTGGAGCACGATATAGTGCATCAGGGATCATTAGATCTTTTCCCTTTCTCCATTTCACCACAAAAGTATAAGCAGATAAACGAGAACGACAATTCAGCACTCTCGGGTTGTCAATAGCCGCGAGTGAGTAGTTGTTGAACAAAGACTCCAATGATTTATGGTCTGAAATCACTACGAAAGAAGAAAGACCACTCAAGTAAACTTTGCATTAATAGACCAAAATATGGCCAAAGCTGAGCTCGAGTACAGCATAACGCGTTTCAGCGTCTTTGAGGAAACGACTCCCGCATTGAATTAGTCGCCATTGTTCTCCTTCCATTTGGAGAAGAACAAAACCAAGACCGTGCAAACGTGACGCATCTGTTTGAAGAACAGTTTCAAAAGATGGATGGAACATTCCAAGAACTGGTGGGGATACTAGAGCTTCTTTCACTTTGTTGAAAGCGCCAGTATGATCCGGGTATCATATAAATTCGGATCGTTTGCAGAGAAGATCTCGGAGTGGGCCTGCTGCTTCAGGAATTTGAGAGCTGAAACCACCTAACTGATTTACTAATCCTAAAAGGATCGCAATTCAGTTTATGTAGTTGGAACCGGAAAGTTCCCAATTACGTTCAATAGAATAGGCACAGTGAGAAAAAGGTTGTTGATTTTGTGCTCCGTAGTGTTGCGCCCACAGATCAGATAATGGCTAGATGTCGGATTGGCCCATGCCTTCGGCAAGAGAAAAGTGAGACACTCAGCTGTTGCGCACTAACTTCGAAGTTCTCAGGGCGACCGCGTGCGAAGAAGCAAGGACTCTCGTTCACGAGGAGAACAAAGTACGAAGGGTACGCTGAGTTTGTTCAGGATTCGGCCACGCTGGCAAATATGCGCAAAGTTTAAAATTCCCACCATTTTAGGGTGTAGTGTTATGTACCAGCTGATGAAGCAAAGTTGTCCACCTTTTTATCGCATGAAGCGAGGTCTAGCCATTATATGGTCTGTGGTTTGTTGCACTTTTTGGCAAAATTTTATTGACAGACTCTTTTGTCAATATTGAATTTGATTTATTATCAGTTATATGGTTAAGTGGGTATGATTATATTCATTAGCTTTTCTTTTGAAACATAAGCATATTAGGTAAGTGATGGTTTTCTTACTTTGCTTAAAACTGTCATGTTTATTGGCTATTGGTGCTCAATGGGACCTAAAATAACTGATAAACACGCAGTAGAAGTAAAGTAGTTTGTAGGGTTGAAGCCCCCTAGAATACATTTATTGACTGCTGACTAGTATTGAATATCACAGACATTTTATATTGAAATGACTAGGGGGAACGCACTCCAATTAGTACTTGGAGTGAGGTGTATCAGGACTCCGAAATTTTGGGGTGGACGCTTGACCCACGGAACGGGCTCTCTTTACCCACGGAACGGGCTCTCTTGACCCACGGAATGGGCTCTCTTGACCCACGGAACGGGCTCTCTTGACCCACGGAATGGGCTCTTGGGACCTAAGGGAGGGGCGGATGCTATCCTTCTCCCTCCTCGCCGGTAATTTCTTCAATGGTGAAGTTCATCCTTGATACGAGTTTCCACCCTCGATGTGGGGATCCGCCCTCGATGTGAGGATCCGCCCTCGATGTGAGGATCCGCCCTCGATGTGAGGATCCGCCCTCGATGTGAGGATCCGCCCTCGATGTAAGATTCATTATCAAATGCGGATTAAATAGACTTTGTTATGAGCTGAGTTAATATTCCCTATGACAACTTCAATTTTACGTAACCCCACGATGACAAACACGCAAATATGTCAGGTACGACAACAGGCGAGTAACAAGTTCCAGACAAAGTTTTGTGACTTGCTTTATAAACTGAGCTTTTCTTTAATGGTTTATTTTCACAAATTACATACTTATGGGTTTGCAAATGAACTCAACAGCGTAGGGTAACGTAACATGTCTGTAACAAATGAAATTGCTACGGGGTATATGACCAACTCTAACTTCTTGAGTCTCTCCCAATACGAGAGTTCTCTCATTCCAGTGATGTTCCTAGTAAAACATCTTTGGACCTGCTCGACCATTTGCCAAGGATCCCTAAATACCTGAATGCCTCGGCTACTGGCAAAAGCCATTTTTCGAAATCTTTGCCAGACAGAGAAAAATTCAATCAAATTTGATTGATAATTGAAAGCACACATACTTAATTTCAACTTGATCGACAGAAATTTGTGGCACTCAAGGGTAATTTGAAGCATAGAGAATGTACGCTCTTTCGAACGAACATTTGCACCTATGTACAATCGTTCCAAAGGACGATTGTAGGGTCATTTTTTTCTCTCGTTTCCTCGTCTATGTGTTGAGACCGTCACAAATCTAGAAACATTGTTTTTCATGGAATGAGGAACGTATCATGCTGACATTTAGCAAACGACGTCCTTATATGATTGTTTAATCATTCTGATCAAAACAAAGTCATTTACTTGAATAGAATTCAATTTTTAAAAAATCCACACTTGAACGCCTGAGCGCAGGCTTCCATGTCTTTTGATTTCCTTGCATTTAAAAACCTACCAAACTTATTCGAGCCCAAATGAGTGAGGCATATTCAAGATGAGGCTGGAAAATCGACTTGTGCAGAGTTAGCATCGAAGCGCTATCTGCGGACTTGAAAGTGCAATAGATCAGGCCACACGTTTGAAATGCCTTCCCCCCTTTCAACTGGATATGCTCATCGAATTTTCCATGATCTTGGATGACAACTCCTAAATTCTTCATGGTCCATCCTAAATACTTGCTCAACATCACAACCTCCATTGTCTATGAGTGGTACAACTATACAGTTTCATGACCATCTCCAAAACCCTTGCGATACTGGAAGTCAGAGCTTACATACTCCTTTCAATGCCTTCCAACTTATCGATGAGTTTGGCGACTGTCGCTGTCTCGATTGATAAGAAGCCTTATTATCAGTTTATCACCCACATTTAAAAAGAGAGGAAAATTGAAGCCTTCAAACTACTGCCAATATCACTCACCAATATTTGGTTTGGCTTTTTGGTAAAGTAAGCTCTAGTACTCTCAGAGGTGAATAGTGCTCATTACATTTCGTGTTAGTATTAATAACGGTATAAAAATAGGACAATTGCAAAAGTGAACATATAATGATTACAATAACAAAATAATTAGAAAAGAGAAAAAAAGGAAAAAAACATCCCTAATGACTAGAGCCCGGGAAAAAATGTTGGAAAAACGTCCAAAAAATGTCATTTAAATGTCAGGAAAAAAGGCAAAATTTTTTGAAATATAGGGCAAAAAGGGCAAAAAATGTTGAAATTTAGAGCAAAAAGAGCAAAAAAATGTTAAAAATTAGGGCAAAAAAGTCAACGAAATGTGTGAGAAATGGGACTAGATGTGTGGAGGACTTGAGAATTCTACGTAAGACAGTGTGACCAGACATCTGAAGGAAATAATGCCGTCAAAACTCTAGCTAAAAAAAACGGGAGGTTGCGCTTCACATAGCAGGGTGTTTTTATAAGCTAGACGTCAAAACAGTTTATGTTATAAGTCAGATAGCACATTCAGACCCATTAAAAGGCAATATATATGAAAGTCTGAGTAAATAATGGCAACAGTGCCAACTAATAACATACTTTACTCTACACATAGCTATTTAGCCCACGTAAAATAATCACAGAAACAAGGGTCACAAAGTTTCTGATGTGAACTTTTTCACAATAACAAAAAGAACTTGAAGGGCACTTTTTCCCCTTTCCAAAGATTTTGATTAATTTGCATCATAAAATGTGAAGTTGAACAATGACAATTTTAGCGGGAAATTTTGGCGGGAAATTTCAAGCCTTCATTTGATTAATTGGTCTCTCAGAACCGGTTTTGGGATGACATTTTTGAGCAAAAAGTACAAAAAATGTTAAGAAAATGTTGAAATTTTCCAAAAAATGTCAAATAAAATTAAAATGTTATATTCACGTAAAATTGGCAAAAAATGTAAAAAATATTTTTTGATGTAGAAAAATTTTTTCCCTAGCCCTACTAATGACTTGAATGAAAGGTCAAGCGATAAAAACAGGGTTAGAGTTCCCAATTCAAGGCCTCGTTTGAATTCGCGGAAATTCTGCGCCTCGCAGACGTTGAGTTCCAACTTATTCGAAGAATGTACAGTAGTACCCTGAGGCCAAAACAGGAGCTGCGGATTTGTGACGTAGTGATAGGTGGTCGCATTTGACATCTGTTCCCTCTTCGAAGACTTCTCACCGGTTGTTCTGTGCCCTCAATAAATTTTTTGACCGCCTTCCCTTTTTATGAGACTTCCTCCCAGCCCAAAGAGGTCAGGTCCAAAATATTATTCACCTACAACTTACTTAACTACCCTACAAATCATTTTATTACCCTACCAATCACTTTATTGCCCTATGAATGCATCATGCCTTTACAAATACATCTCAGACGCACAATTACTTGCACGTCTGAAGCCCCCATCTCATTGACGGGGAATGATCCACTGAAGAAGTGGTGGTAAGCTTTTATACCATGGCACTGAGTAACCAACACACCATCTGATGTACTTGAGGTGAACGGAGCTTGCTCCTAATACCGGTATTGAGTAAGCAAAACATGCTAGTTGGATAGTACGAATGTCCGTGGTTGAACTGATTTTCAGGGTTGAAAAATTGTAACGGAAGTCCCAAAAAGGATAAGTTGGTCAACAAAATACCATATGCACCCACAAATGAAGGGAGTAATGGTCAAGATCCGACATCACTCGTTTCATTTTAATTGACCCCCCTCGGGCTGACGCCCTCGGGTCGCCAATAAAATGAAACTCCCTCCGCCGGATTTTGGCCATTACTCCCTTCCTTTGCAGGTGCATAAATAGTATTTGTACAGGGCTGTACTTTTATCGTGAGATATCTTTTGCCCTTTTGAATCTTATACGCTATGGTGAGGTCGAATTTGAGCCTCCTCAGTTCCAACGACTCGAGAGACGATTCCCACAAGCGCTTCCCGTAAAACTTATCCTTCATACCTAGAACAAGACGGGTAAACCTCCTTTGCACAACTTCAATCCCAAAGATGTCTTTCTTGAATGTCGGGAACCTCACCGAGGTTGAACACTCGAGGATTGGACGAATTTAGGTAGTAGATGCCCGCAACATGATTCCTCTATCTCAAGGAAAGAAATTTCGCCGAAATATTCCAACCATTTGGTTTGCCTTGGAAGAAACTTTTGTAGATTAAGACTCAAATTTCAACCTCTTATCAAAAATGATGCCCAGGTCTTGTCGGGTTGTGCTTTCGGGGATGATTTTAGAGTTTAGGCTGTATATTCCAGGCACTTTCGAGTTGTAGAATCGAAGGACAGAGCACTTTGAAGCATTTAACTCCATTCCATTTTCGTGAGCCCACTAGGCAGCAAGACTTGTATGAGTCTGGAGACTAAGCTGAGCCTCCTTTGATTCAACTCTTCGAAATATTTTCGTATCATCTGCAAACTTTAATATTCTCGAGGGCATACCCCGACCAAGGGCATACCCCGACCAAGGTCATTCACGAACAGAAAAAATAACGTTGGCTCAAGCCACTGCCCTGGGGAACCCCGATGTGACAGTAAGCCACTATGAAAACTTATTATTCAACACCACTCGCTGGCGCCGTTTGTTCAACCAATTTTCAATCCACTTTGTAATGCTCGATGGTACTTTGGATTTCTTCATTTTTCTACTAACAGGGTGTGATCGAACGTACCAAAAACCTTTGTTAAATCCAGATAGGCTGCGTAGACAATGCCCCAAATTTCTACGGCACTTGTGACATACTCCTTAAACTCAAACAGGTTACTAGTACAAGAGCTTCTAGTCCTGAAACCGGGTTGGTCCTCCAAAATCAAGGTCAATCAGTCAAAATGATCAACAATCAACAACTTAGTGATGGGATTCAATCTGATTTCAATTTGTTCAATCTTTTAGGGCTGCCATTAATGCCATTGGTCCATTGCAAAAGTAGTGTGATGAAAGTTTGCTCGATTTTGATGACACCCGTGGTCTCTAGTCTTCAAAAGCAGGGTCACTTTTTGGATATTCTCTATGAACGAATGCATTTTTCACAGAAGTAACAAGTGTACTGTTTTACGTGAATTGGCAGTCACAACGAAGTAGCGCGCGCAAAAATGATTGAGGAGATTGAAAATCAGATTGAATTCCATCAGAAGACAACATGGTCCTGTTTCAAACTCCAAAATGAATAATATTTTACCTGCAATGAGGCTGTTAGATTTGTACTGTTTCCAAAGCCTCTGCTTCTTCTTTATTCATTTTTGACAATTTGTGTCCTGACCCTTTGACGTCTTGCTCGCCAGTATGCAGATCACGCTTGATTTAACGGCTTCCAACATTGTCTCCACCCACGGTAGCTTATTTAGAATGCTTCGACTATTGAAGTAAAGCATTTTCATCATGAGTGTGACAGGAAATAATTAGTTTGTTGAGGATCCCGATCGGCTTCGAGTTGTTACGGACTCACTTGAGACATGTCTTGTTCGTTTCTGGAAGATCGTAACTGCACTCTGTGGGGAATGACCCATTCATGTGCCTTTCGATCTCCCTTGATTTTCTCCTTGGTACTTTCCCTTTCGAGTTCATGCACTTCATGCAGTTCCAGATTTCCTTGTTCACTATCTTGAAATCCATCATCTTTTTTATGAAGTCGCGAAGTCAAAGGCTAATATTCTTTATTGCTCGGCTTCTCTCCAACATTCACAACGAATTGGTTAGGGTTGCTTGGGGTATCAAAGGGTCTAGCACCGGCCTTTCTTCTAATGTTTCCGAAATTTTTATCGGGATCGTTGTTCTTTTGCAATCAGCCTTCAGATGACCTGTTTCCTCACACGAATAGCATCCATCGTCTTGATTGTGCTGGGTGGTTTATTCCTTACCTGCTGAGATCCTATCTCCACAAATTCCGGTACCCCACTGTTTATATCGACTATATTTCTGAAATTTTTACTTCCAATCCCTTTGAATCTTGGATTCTATTTTCCAACAAAAGTTCCTCTTCCACATTCAAAATTTGGGTTGCAATGGGTTCCATAGCAACCAACATTTCTTGTTTGGAGACTTCGCAAGGTACGAGGCGCCCGCCAAATCAATTGCGAATCTATCTGCCGAGAGCAAACCATGAGACAAATTGCAAAAAAATCATCTCTCCTTGAATTTTGTGAGTCTTGGCATTTTTTTTGTTTTATTTGTGGTTACAGTAGGAATCAACCCCTAGCTATGAGAGAGTAAAGAAATGGCTCAACATCGATAACCCCCTCCACTTTTTGCAAGAAAAATGTGAAGGAAGCAGGGTGGGCATTTGATTTTTGGACATTTTGTCCACCCCTGTCCAAAAGGTGTCCAAAAGTGTCCAAAAATAAGGCTGTCCAAAAATAGGAGTGTCCAAAAGTGTCCAAAAATAGTAATTCGAAAAATAATGGTTAAAAACATTTTTAGAATAACATTCTACAAACTTTCTCTCCAAAATAAACGTCACTTGACGAAATCTAAGCAAGAATAAGTCAATTCAGTATAAGAAACTTATACTTAATACATTAAATGAGCCAATAACTTGAAGGCCAAACTGGACATTTGAACTTTCCACTCTTTTCATTTGACCACCGAGCATCGTCCAAAATGTGGGAAAGAATGATCGACTGAAGGAATGAACGAACAAACCATTGTGAGACTGGGACTACTAATAACACGCTCACACCACACTTCATGTTAAACAAAGTATGCGAGTACATTTTAAAGCTAATTGTATCTTGATTTGTGACAAGAGAAGGTTACTTAGTATTTTGATTTATATTCTAAAGTTTATCATTGTTGCAAGTGTTTCCCATCCAAGAGGCAAGAAGTCTTTTGACCTGACTGTCCAAAAAATGTTAACTATAATAAAGCACACTCAAACTGATATCAGATTGCAATGTGGGTCAATGTGTGCCAAAGAATTAAAGCAGTGTTGTTTTGCTATTAAAAAAGACAAGACTCTTGTTTACAGATGAGGAAATAAAATGTGAATCTTGAAACATTTTGAACAGTTACACACATTTTACCATATTTTGTAAACAAAACATTCATTTTTTAACAAGTTATCATGGCAAAGTTTATTTCTCCAAGTAATGTTCCCATTAATAGAACTATTTTTGTTTAAGTACACAACCATGCATTCTTTAGAATTCAATTACTTATGTAGTGTAACTGGTTTTTCGTCTGATTTGTACAACTTTCTTTTACGTTTGTTGGACTTTTGGACACTTATGGACATCTTTTGGGGATTTTTGGACACTCTCTGGGGATTTTTGGACACCTTCTGGGTATTTTTGGACACTTTTGGACACTAGGGTGTCCAAAATGCTCTCGATGTCGAAAAATGCCCACCCTGGAAGGAAGAGAGGCATGTGGGCATAAACAAGATTTCCATGGAGTTTGATGCCTCTGAAACAACTCTCCGAAGAGTGCATGGTGATGTCCTTGGCCTCGTAAAATGGTGAGTCCCCCAGCAACTCACAGATGATCAGAACATGGAGTGCGCGAGATGTGCATAGGTGTTTTTTAATGCCAAATTCCACGAAGGTCAGGCCTTTCTTTATTCCATTGTGGCCACGGACTAAACGAATGTGAACTTCTACACCCCTGAGACAAAAAAAAATCCAAAAAACAATGGATTCCGAGAGGTCCAAGAGGCCCAAGTAAGCTAAGGGTTAAGAGAGTCGGAAAAAAACAAATGGCTATTGCCTGGTTCAACAACATGGGACTTATCAACCAATATTATGTCCTGGCCGGAACCAAGATCAATGCACTCTACTTCTGCAATATCATGGCCACTCTCTTGAGAAACTTCAAGGCCAAAAGGCCAACCATTTCCAAAAACGAATGCTCTTTGCACATGGACAATTGGAGCTTCCACACAGCACACATCACGAAGAAGTTCATTGCTACCAGATCTATCAAATTGATCTACCCCCGAATCGCCACGAATAAATCTATGTGAAATTAGTTTGTTCCACTCTGCTACAATTCCAATAGCTTCTTTCCCATGAGCTTACTTACTAGCACCCGCATCACAAAAAATGAACAGAAATGTGATATTTTCAAATTTTGGAAAAACCTTCTCCAGAAGAGCTATTAATATTCAGTTTCTTTGCAATAACAAAACGCGGAGTTTTCCTCAAAAACAACGGTCTAAAAAATTGCCTAGACATGTATTAGTACTTTTTGAAATCAGGACGTTAAGGGCTACAATTTCATTGTTGACGACAAATTGTTCTTAGGCTTTAAAAATATATGATAACTTATAAACTCATATTTTTTAAGGATTTTTCCTTCCACTAACATTTTTCTCTCTTAAATGTGTTCGGAGGGAATGCCTTTGTAGCATTTCAATAAGTAAAATGTTTAAGCTGTTGAAATATTCGAATCACCGTTTTGGGAATGGCCTGATTTGAGGTGCTTATCTGATTTTGACAATCTTGAGCCTCTAAACAGAGAAACAGAAAACAAAGCTTTTGAATTGGACCGAAATGATACACCCTGTATTTTTTGCTCACATATAAATTTCAATGATGATTTTGCAAAAAAAAATTCTAGCCGATCATTTATACACATGGCCCGGAAATTTTCATCCAAAGATCAAGAGTCCGTTTGTCTTTGGCGCAAAATGGTGACGTTGTAACTAAATTAATGTCATTTTGCTCATTTCAGGCTTAACTGGCGTTCAGAGTGGAGGCACTCTAAATCTTATAGCTTGCGAGGTCTTGAAAGCAAGTGGTAAACGTGCTAAATGGAATTGGGAACGAAATTCAAATGAATTAAAATCCTTATGTTGTGGTTTGGGTAATATTGCAATACCCATTTCGATTTCAATTCAATGCACCAAGCTGCAATGGTAAGGACATATTTTTGGGGATGATCTACATCAAACAGGAAAAAAAAAATCTAGTCAGAGGTTATTATGGGATGAAGCCATGGGTGGGGTGGAGAGTTGGAGGTGGTGGTTAAATGTTCTCCTCCCGCTTCCCATTTTCCGCATTTTCTGGCTACGTCATTCAGAGCCCCTCTTCCGTATTAGAACCAATTATCAAATGTAATTAACATGACAGATATCTGGAACTTTTTGACGAACAGGGGTTGCATGTACTACCGTGTTAACGGCGAAGCTCCCAAAATGGTGTGGTTTATAGCCAGTACATAATACTTCATGATTATCGTACCGTAAAGATAACGAACAAAATGACAATCCATCACCTTGTACGGTGCTGAATATGGAGGCTGAAGGGATGCCTTCATAAGTCCCCGCGGAACATACACGAATTTGGATCGTCTTAAAAATTTCGGCACAGAGCAAAGTGATCAAGAGCGCTATTGTGCTAGTAGAGCTCGAAGGGATGCCATTGACTCTCTGAGGGTGCTCAGAAAGCCTTAAGGAATAACTATATTTCGATTTAATTAAAAAAAATTCTCCTAACAAATGCAGGGAACCACCATATACTAGGTCAGATGCGGACAAGGATGGTGCATTTTGGATTTTAGGGAATTTCTGCCATTTTCTCCCACTTGGCAGAAAATGGCAAAAAATGGCAAAAAATGACAGAAAATAGGGGAAAATGACCGTCAATGGACAAATATATGCGTAGACGCGTTCAACTACAAGTCCGTAATTGTGAACTATCTTTTAGAAAATCAAACGTCATTAAAGTTTACACAAATACATCATAGTAACAAATCTTGACCCAAAATTAATTGCTAACATCATTTTTATGGTAAAATAAGTTGGATAACTTTTAACACGTTATATTTGAAAACACTTGTGCATTAGCAAATATGATTATTAAGTCTATACCTCAAGAATATTATCCTATTTGTCTTTTCAAATCCTGGTTAAATACGACTCATTCTTTTAATCTGCTATATAAAGATATAATTTAGGCTCTGATAAGATCTGAAAGATAAGGTTAGGTTTAAATTAGGTCAGTTTAGGTTTAAAGTGAGCTAATCCACTTTAATGTGTTCTGTGAAGCTATTTTGGAAGGGGAGTTTGGTTGGCTAAAAAAGGTTTGGCAACCGGTGAGCCACAGCCCACATGTGAGCCCAAAGGTGATCATCGGTTGCCCCACGAACAATGAGGAAAGTCCTAAATAATGGGCCCAAAGGTTCGTTAATTTGTGGGCCCATGCACCTGCCACCATCTGTATGATGAGCCCCGACTTCACCGAACCAAATTTGGTGAGCCTGACACAAAAACGGTTGCCGACCCTTGTCTTAAAATGTTGCATACGCGTAAGCTCGCCACTCTTTGTTTGGAGCTGGCAATCCGAGCAGGGTTGCTAGGTGGCCGAATTTGAAACCCGGTGGCTGAAAGAAAAAATCTCTCGGCTATTTCCAAAGGTGACTGAAAGTGGCCGATTTGGAGATCTTGTGGCCGAGAAAAAAAAACAATTCTTCGGCCATATCAAAGTGTGGCTGAAAGTGGCCAAAACTAAAAAAACATAATCGAAATGTTTATGAAGTTTGTAAAATGAATCCTGCATTGGTCTGAAATTTTATTGCATTTGAACGTGCCATGTTCTGCCTACCAGAGCATAGACATATGGGTATATATAGACTTGAAACATTTAGTTTATGTCCAAAAAACTGCGCACTTGCAATATTTCAAACTTTGTTATAATGTTCAATTTTAGAATTAGAAGCATCCTAAGATTTTTGATTGATGAGACTTCTATTTCATGTGAAACCCTCTTTTGGAAGAAACTTTTGTTTTCATTTGGTGCTAAACTTGCTGCTAAACTAATCAAAAATGGACCAATCAAACTCAAACACCCTAGCAACTGATCAATCCTTTTCTTTTCAAGATCTGAAACAAATGTCATTGTGTTTGCAAATTTCCATACCAATTGGATAACAATTTTAAAGTAAAGTACCTTTTCTTGGAAATGTTAGAAGTAGGAATGTTATTTTGGAGGTTGGGCACAATGTTGATTGAGGGAATTGAAATTTGCATTATTGCGATTGTGTTCAACTTGTGTTGAATATGCACCAAATAGAAGCATGATGCAGAGTTCAAAAATGGAAAATCCTGTTGAAGTACCCTTTATTCAAATCTCCTTAAATTATGGGAAATATTTATTACCCTGCAAAATCTTTCTTTTAATCAAATTGACATTTTGAAAACTTCATGGGCTACTGTCTAACCCTCCGTGTAAGTTGTTCATGACAGGAGAAATTCTGGACAACTTGCTTGGAGAATAAGAGAATTGCCTGTCAAGTTTTCAAAATGTCTAGCTCCATTCAAAAAGATTTTGATGGATGTCAAATGTATACTATGGCATGTAGGAAATCTTGAATGAAGGTTCTATTGCGGGGGAAAAATGGGGAGGTACTTTTAAAATGTCTTTTATTTAAAAGAATATAGTTCTGGGCCCTACTAGTCATCCACTTAAGTGCAAAAAGTGATGATTAGGGGCAGGAAGTTTAGACGAATAAAACTGTCAAATTAAACGAAAAAAAACAAATAGAATTGCCTAAGTAGACGAAAAAAGACGAAAAAAATGACCGATTAAACGAAAAAAGACGAATAAAAGTTCCCATAAAACGAAAAAAAACGAAAAACGATTTGCTTTTTAAGATGTAAAAATCGAATCAATTTCCCCAAAAGGCGAATGAAACAGTTTGATAATAAAGAAGACAAATTAAATGCCCGTACAGACGAAAAAAGACTTTTAAAACTGCTCCCACAATATAGACGATACCGGAGAAAAATCTGTCTGCTTGTGCAAGAAACGGCGAAATCTAGAAACTTTGAAAAAGGAAGTAATTAATCATGGTAATCACGTAATCAAGCCAATCACGGACTATGACGACCTCGTCTCGAATCTCACATCCATCCTCAAGAAGGTGAAGAATCCGGAGAAAGTCATCATTGGTGGTGATTTTAACATCCGATCCGACTCGAGTGAATTCTCCGAACTCGCCAAGATTCTGAGTCAATGGAGAATCACTTTGCGCTCCGACCCGGGAGTCCCAACTACTGATGCGAACAAATTGGCCATTTCCTTGTTTGTTTATATATTTGTTTGAGTTTTCACAATATTTGTTTGTTTGGGGTAAATTTGTACCATTCCCAAATAAAAACAGTGTTGCTGTCAAGATTTGTCATGATTTGTAAAAGCGAGTGTCTAATGATTATTTTCGCCACAATGATTATTGCTATTGAAATGATTTATTGGTCCAAGAGATATATTCCATGAAAATGGAACACTTACTTTTGACTTTCGAATTTTTTTCAAGACTTTGATTTTCTTTTGACCTTTTTCAACTCATAAGGGATGACATTTTTGGCAGCCTTGTTTTTCGGGGAGACCAAAACAAACAACAGCTGTTGACTTCTCTTTCCAATACTTCAATCCCTCTAAAATAGTTCAAGGTTGTGCTGCGATTATAGGGGGAGCTGCTCTCTTCAGTCGAGAGTGAGCAAAATGTACTTCTCAGAGGGAGCCACCTGAAATTCGAGTCAAAAAAAGCGAGTCACTTTGAAACCGACCGTGTTTCCAGTCCGTGAGCGTGCGTTCGAGCGAGCGTTCTTAGATGGAGATTTAAAAAAAAGAGCCAAATGGAGGAACGATTATTTTTTGAGAAAGTAGCATGCACGAACAATTTCTATTTTGTTTCAGTTCCTCCAAAAAGTTTGTAACACTGATTTGAATACGTTTGTTTCATTTCATTCAACTCTAATCAAATATGTAAAATCTATTCGATGAAGGTGAAGCCGTCACACTCTCAAGTGATCAAAATGACACCTCGTGGGGTAAACAAGTCATAATTTGAAGCTAAATGACTAATTTATTTGTTCTTTGTTTGTGATTTCTATTTGTTTGGTATGCTGTCGTTTGTTTGTCTTTGTTTGTTCTTGGTTATATTTGTTTGTTTCCCATCAGTAGTCCCAACACACACTTACTCCTGGGGCGCCTCCGTACTTGACCACATCTTCATATCAGAAAATTTACATCTACGGCAGGGGTTCTCAACCTATGGGTATTTACCCAAAATTGGGTAAATTTGACTTTCTGTTGAGTAAATTTGTGTCCGGAAAAATTGGAAAAAACTTGGTTTTTTTCGACCAATATTGCACGTTTTTCTCTTCTTCATGTATTTTGACATTTTTATTGTTATTGGTCATTGCATAGGGGGGTAAATCGAATATTTCCCTTGCCAACATGGGTATCCCCCGGAAAAAGGTTGAGAACCCCTGATCTACGGCTAGTAATGTTCATCAACTGGTATGGTCGTTTCTGATCACCTCCCCATTTCAGTCACCTTCAAAATGCCCAGAAACTTCCATCATCTGGGCGTGACTCGAAAGGGGAGATGCGTGGTCAATATGCAGGAGTGTGCGGCTCTACTTGAGGCCCTGCAGTTATTCATCGACAACCAGAAGGACTACAATCCAACTGCAGTGGCCCAAGGTATTTCACAAGCATTCCATGGGTCCTCTTCACACAAAAAGAAACTGAGGAATAGGAAAAATGTTAGGCCTGTCTGCCCCAGCATCTCCTCTATGGGAACTCTGACTCTTAGGGCTGTCAAATTATTGCCAAATCACATAACGTTACATGAGACCTAGCTTAAAATTAATGTTTTCTGTCAACAGTTTCATTAGTCAATATCCAAAGTATTTAGATATAAGCAAGAGGTCCTAGTTCATAATTCAAAACCAATAGTTCAGGAAATAGATGAAGGATAATTTTAACAAGAACGTGATTTTGGCCTAATAAACTCTTAGAAAAATTGGGAATACTGACACTCAAGCTGTTGGATAGCAGTTCCAGCCAGATCCTCTTGTCCTTTTAATCTAGGCTTTTTTAACAAGAGTTATTTTAAAAATTATATTAGATAATTAATTATGAGCCTGCACCTTAGAATTTTTTTTTTTTTACTCTTTGGAAAACATTTTGCCAAAATGAATGATTTATAACAATACATACAAGAAAGATTACTTAGGAGCATACTTATGTTACTCCTGTTTTTGCGCCTGCTAGGCCAGCGTGCCATCAACAGGAAGGGTCACGTTTTGGCAGTTTTGTTTACTGGTACTTTTTGACAAAATTCGTGCTTAGTGTTGCATGCGATAATCCAAACTTGTGTCCAGCATGCGCAAAGGAAGATGCAATTCAGTTATTGTTGAGGCCAATCTGAGATTGACCTTTAAACTACTGATGGGAACAAGCTGCACCTTGAAGAGGAGTTTGGGCCAAGGAACAATTTCCAGCTGTGCTTGACAGCTTGCAAGCACGTTCACCCCATGTCAGGTTTGCCAGTAAAACGTCATTTTTTGGCCACTAGAAAAGGAGTAAAATGGTTTGCACTCAAGATTAACAAAGCCTGCTTCAAATAGCCCCAAAGGAGGCAGATATCTTGACAAATCTGGCAAATTTGGCAATCAGGCAAAAAAATGGCAAATTTTGTAACAGACAAGGAGTTTTGGTTCCATTTGTAGATCAGGCCAAAAAGACTACGAATGGTTTGGCAACCCTGCTTTCAACTGTAGGTTCTTCTTTAGGTCTTCTGAGCTTTGTGCCTTGAAACCTTGAATGCTTGGTTTGGTTTGAGGCAGCTGAAATGGAAACAAGCCCAGCTTGAAAAATTGAACTGCTTGATAGCTTGGGAAATCCCATCAGTACTTAAAACTAGAGTTCTAGGGAGAGAAATGACACACCAACCCAGCCACTTGCCTTCAGTTTTGATCCCCCTTCACTAGCCTGAAGTTGGGCAGGATCACCGAAATGTGTTCTAAAAAGAAGAGTGGCCTGACAGCCCAAGCAGAAATTGATTGATTTTTGAGTCAAATTTGTAGATGACGTGGGTTGAAAAAATAAGTCATTTAGCAACTAATCTTTTGGATTGTTGGTGCTAGGGTCGGAGGGTTGAGCCTCGCCCGGCCAGCGAAGCCAGCCATCACATCGTCCAAATCATTTCCGATAGGCAATTACAAGTCCGGTATCAGAGTGGTTCTACGTCTGTGGGTGTGGATTAACGTCTAAAAGTCTCCTTGAGAAAGGATGAGGAGGAGAATCGAACCTGGGACCTCTCTCACTATAGGAAACTGCGCTAACCACGACACCACGTCTCCTCCCATCACTTTACTTCACACGTCTCCTCCCTAAAATTGTAATTCCCTAATTGAAACCTCATACTCCTCCAAACACTCAAATCAGATTGGATCTTGAATTAAATTACTTGGAATTGAAATAGAAGGTCTCCAAAAAACGGGGAACACCGAGGTTGAGTTCGGCCACTTTTAGCAATTGCGTGTTATTTTATGAGCATCAAGAGGATGAACCACCAGTCAGGTAGACCAAATCTTAAAATAAAGAAAGTTATGTAGAAACTGTGAAGCGTAAATGATGGAATTAAGTAATCTTTGGTGCTTTTTCTTGTATCTGTTTATCTCTTGAACATCAAAAACTTTGTAGCTGATCCACTCTGTGAGTGAATACATTATATCGAGTGAATTCATCTCTATAAACGGAGAGTTTTTGCTTCAAATCCTCGGCAATTACCGTGATAGAGGTAAAAAAGCAAGAAAAGACCCCATTGAGAACATCTGAAGGCTTCTTGTAAAGTGTGGGCCCTACAATTCTTCCGATTGTCTGGGATGACGTCACTGCCGCGGAGGAAGTTCAAAAAGAAAGTAGATCTTAAAAATTGATAAAAATTGGCGGTATTTAAGAGATTAAATTTCAAACTTTCGCTATGCATTGCCAATTGATAAAGTTCAATTTTGTCTTTTAAACTTTGATCAAAACCTTTTCGGTAAGGCAATTCATAAATATGAAGGAAAAATTGAAGGATGGTTTTCAATAAGGAGATTGGCAAGGTGAATGATTATTTCAGCAATTTTCACAAAACCCTTTATTGTTCAAACAAATGCACACTTATTTTAAGTACTTTTTTCATTTGATTTTGCGGATTCTTGATGAATCTGATGACGCTGTGTGCCTGGGCAATTGGTGATGAATTTTGTGGCTGTTTCCTGTTTCCAAAAGTGTAGATGGTGAAGCGGAATTGACAAGCCCAAACATAAATTAAACAAAGTGTTGCCATGTTCAGATTAGTCCTGGCTAACGTTTTTGGGTAAAATGGTTTGCCATAATGAGATTTATTTTTTGGTTGATGTTATTTTTATTAAAAAAATGTACTGCTCAAATAACATGTTGCCTTCTGTCTATGCTTTGCTTCTCCCAAATTATACTAAGGTGCTCAATTTACACACATTTGTATGCACATTTATAGGATTTGGCATTGAAAATATGTCTTGGGCACTTTCATTTGTACCTTCCGCTCTTTAGGTCAAGCTTTTCACAATATTCTTTGGAAATATCTGTCTTTAAACAAAACATCTGGCCAGTTTCAGCAGTAAACAAGGCAGACCTCTCTGTATCAAATGGTAGTATGAAATAGGTGTTTTATGGAAGCTAGAAGATTGGTTATTAGAAAGAGGCAATACAAAGCCAAAGTTTCTGGTGGATATTAGGGTCAAAATTACAATGATTGTTTTGCCAGAATCACAAATTCTGCTCTCAAAATCCTTTTTGTTGTATATTTCAAGCTCATTATAGGTGTCGGTGTTGTGTTTCAGAATTAGTAAATCCTTGCATGTGACCACAAAGTAGGAAAAGGTTTGCATGACCCTGTCAGTCAGGAAAGAACATCCCAGTCATCATCTGATCAGTGGCAGAGGGACTGCATTCAGTTGTTCTGTTATGCCGTCATCCAGAAAATCGGATGAATCATAGGGCCCATACTTGTCAAGTGTCAGAACAATCAAGCGACGCAGGAAGTGATGGAAATCGATTTCTACACATTATTGAACGAGTGTTGTTTTGTTTTGTTTGTCGTGGAGTCAGAACGCAGCTTCGCAGCTGTGATCTGATAGAGGCTGTCCGCCATATGGGGATATTCCCGCTCCACTTGGACAAGCCAACAAGCATTAATTTTTACCTCACCCTCGGGAATGACCCCAGTTTCGCCCATTTAAGCCGTCAAGGGCCGTGACTATGAGACACTGTAATCACATGCGTTTTCTTTTCTTACCGCTGGAGCCACCACCCCAACTTCAACCCGCCTGTCTTAGCTTGGAAGAAGCGAGAGTGCTTCAGTTAAAACGTGATAAATCCCTCCTGTGAAAGGCCTTTTGCCAAAATGAGAACAGAATTGACTGGGGTAGAGACATATCTAAGTCATCAAACAATCACTCTCAACATTGGTTGACAAAATGCTGAGGATTTTACGATCAAAATGATAGCTATGATATTACGCTTCTTCACAGTCCAGCCCTACTTTGCCCATCTGCCAGTCTGCGCTCCGTTACCTTAGCGGGAAATTTCAAAATTGCTCGCTCTCTTCTCGAAGGCAGACGAGACGCGGCAGCTGAGGCTGGAGTGTGAGGAAAAGTGAAATCATCACTATCATTTTGGTTCGAAAAATGCCATTTTTGTTTGTTGTACGGTATTTCAAGTCAAAGAAATAGAATTACATAAAACCCACTTAAAACACAGATTGTCGGAAAATTGCTATTCAATGAACAAAAGGTTACACAGGTCATCATATTTTATGGAACTCTATACAGTTTTGAAAATCTCTATTCGGTCGTGGTCAGACGAATGAGAAATTGTGTCAAGACTTGTTCTCTAAGATGGGCGAAGATGGGTAGAAATTGGTTGGGATTTGGAGTTCCTCTTCGTTTTGGACCTCTTCCAAAACACCAAACCTATTTTCTGGAGATAGCTCTTTGCCTTTCTTTTTCATTGCTTGACAAAAAGATGGTCATAAGTAACTTAAATCTTTATTTTCTGGGTTTTACGGTATGAACAGTGAAGATTTTATGCCCTAGGAATAACAGTGCAGAACCTTGAAAGGTTGTAAGAGGATCGTCATACACTTTCCGTTCAAGAGGTCAACGTCATCTCGCCTAAAGGTTGGTGTTGTTGCGACATTGGTCCTTGTTATTTTTTTGGGGG